>VUJU01003193.1:0-28324 GCA_009835225.1 Aphis craccivora | reverse complement strand
TGAACTTAATAAATTCTGAGCCATGTCTTTGATACCGAGTGTGCTAGCATTTTGTAGTAATATTTTATGGTCTATAGTATCAAATGCTTTTGCTAGATCTAAGTAAATAGTTGCACATTTTTTTTTATTTTCAAAAGAATTATAAATATAGCTTGATACTGTAGCAATTGCTTGTTCAGTACTTTTACCAGGTCTAAAATCAAATTGGGTACATGATAGAAGATTATTACTTTCAATATAATTTACTAATTCTTTTTTAATAATTTTTTCAAAAGCTTTAGCAATATTTGATATTTGTGAGATTGGGCGATAATTTTCAATATTAGATTTGTCACCTTTTTTATGTATTGGTGTTATTACTGAAATTTTAAAGCATTCTGGAAAAGTAGATGTTGCTATAGCTAAATTAAAAATGTGTGATAATGATCAATGAATATATATTTAATTTGAGAATTTTATATGAACAACTTATTTACTTAAGTTTTGATTACGAAGAGTAAATGATTTGTAAGGGAATTATTTTACTATTTTTTTTATACAACTATTGTTACTATAGAAAAATACTTTGAAATAAATACCAATAAACAAAAAAAACAAAAAAATGTTCACTCGGTCAAAACAATTGAAAATTCAATAAAGGTACCTCATAAGTTGTTACTACAGCCATTTAAAAATAATAAAAATGTATGGACACAATTTTAATTCATAAGAGTTTGAAGTTCAGATGTTGACAAAATTCATTAAGATTACAAAAATATGCAAATTATTTTATAGTTAAAAAATTATATATGTCCAATTTTTATAGCTAAAATAGTAAAATTCTTTACACATTATTTTTTAAATTTGTAATATTAAATATTATTTAACTACCTATTATTAAATTTAAATTTAACATATAAATTATAGAATTTAATAGTGAAGTATACTTGACACTTAGAGCATTTACATAGTTTATCTCTTTGTTTAAAACTATAAATAGTAACAAATTTTGAAAAGTTGGTTTTTATAAAAGGTAGGTGAAAAGATCAGAAAAATTTTGATGGTCAATACCAATAAAGTGAATATTTGAATAGATGTTTGTTCAAATCTAGTTTCTTTTGAAATTTAATTTGAATTGTTAAAAAAAAAAAACTAGATTAATTATATATTTTATTCATTTATATGAATTATCAACTTCATAGAACTTGTATCATTTAAAACTTTATTTTGGTATTAGACTTAGTATAGTAAAATCAAAAAAATAAGAGACCTATTTTTTATAATTTGTATAGCTTTATTCTTAATTTCTTCTTAAATAAATAAATTATAAAATTTGTTAATTCATGACTAACTTGGTTGCCTTTTCATAGTATAGCAATAATAATCAATGTCTATTTGTAAAATTACTATTTAAGATTTGCCAATAAGTTTCTGTTAGTTAAAGTGCATCTTGCTTAAAAAAAAATTCAAATCAATCTAATATTTTTCAAACTTTAGCTATACATTCACAATTGAGACAAGCTTCAACGCCAAAATAGCTTTACATTTTATAGAAAATAACCATTAACCATATTTGTTATTAAATGTCAATATGCTCTAAAATAGCTATTATGTTAATGTTAATAATAATTATCATAAAATTATTTTACTTGTATAAAATATTCATTTTTGAAAACTAGACTAAGATGCAAAAATGAGTAAAAAAAGTGCATCATAGCTTCGATCATAGCATTAACTTACGTTCATTATTAATTTTATTTTGTATAGGTAATTTACATGACGTACAATGTAAATTACCACTGAAATCAGTCTGTATAAAGTACAATCAATAAAGTTACAATGTATTTTGCGTATATGTATAGTGTATACACAAAAAGTAATATAAATATGGATTATCAACATTAAGTGTGGTTTTTTTAATGGAACATTGGATCTGGTTTGTAATTTATAAAAATCTAACTTAAAAATTACCAGTACCTAATATCCAAAATAACTAGTGAAAAAAAAAATTAATTTTAATAATTTATTATTTATGATTTAATACATAATATATATTATACTAAAAACATTTAGATGCAATAACGGATTTTTTACGCAAACCAGTTTTTGAATAAATCGATTTTATTTTTTTGAGTGCAACTCAAAAACAAATAACCGAAATTGAAAAAAACTTGAAATTTCCAGAAAATGTTTATACTATCATCATTAAAGAGGATGTAGAACATGTATTTTGAAAGTATAAAACAAGCCTCGGCTCTATGCACTCAACACAATGCATAGATACCGTAGAAACATGGTTTTACCTCCAATAGAAAGATCATGACTTAAACTATGCTTCCTCGATGAGTTTTTTAAAAAAAAATGTTTTGGATTATTTTTTACGTTTTTACGTGAAGGAAAAAAATAAAAGAACTGACATTTGTAAGCTTGATTATTGATTAATACATTAAATCAATCAAAAAAATCTCTTTGAGGAGGCATAATTTAATATCTCACATTTCAACAGAATTAATCACATTCCTTCTAAGTAATTATTGAAGGAGGTGTAACTATAGAGCTAATGATAGTTCAGACTGTGTAAATACATTTTGTCTATATCACACGTGTGTAAGGTGGAGACAACACATGATAGTATGATGTCCTCTTAACACGATAATATTTTCAAATATTTAAACTTTTTTGTTTATTATTATTTAAACATTTAAAATTTGAAATTTGTTTCATTTGATCAAAAAGATTCAATAGATGTATAATACAAGCTCTCACATAACTTGTTCTTATTGATAGGTATGTAAAACTATTTACCTATTTCTTAGTATTTTTAAGTTTTTATACTTTATTGGACGACAGCATAACTTTTAATTAAATTCCATAATTCGATGTATAAAAATTGATTTATAACACTTATAACTAAAAACTTGTACTTAAAGTTTAGATGAGTGGAGTTGAGTAGTATAATATGGGTAGGTACATAAAAAAATGTTGAAATTCCATTATACTATTCGTTTAAACTTTAAATAGGTTTCTAATTTCTAAGTGTGTGAAAATGTTATAATAATAATAGTAACAATTGTAATAATACCTAATATAATATATTATTAAGCTTGGGTGAAATAAAAACACACGCAATAAATAAACAAATAAGTAAATATAGATAAATCAAATACACATTTATTTTTATTTAATATCAAGGTGTAAATAATTTATTATTAATTTTAATAAATTTAATATATCTTAATGAGTGACGGAATTATTATTAAATACGGTTCAACCACTGTGTACATTTAAAAACAAATTTATATTGTCGTATACACAATATTCAGTGATATACTCCTATCAACACTTGAGTAACTAAAAAACCATAAACTAACCGGTTTCAGATCGGATTTAAAGTTCACAAGATGACACCAAATATAATCAAACGATCCAATGACCTATAATATTTTTATTAAAATACACACACAAACAGAATTAAAACAAACAAAAGTATCGCAACACTCGGGTACCACGACTGCCTTGTTCTCTTCTTTCATTTTCCTTATATCTAGTTTACAATTTAGCTACATCAGCACATTTGCTTCACTGGCCTATATTACTTAATATACTTATTTGTAGTTACTTATTACTACACCTATTACCTACTACAATGTAAAGTATAGTTAAGTATACAAACATTTTATTAGGTTAGAAATCACGATACGAAAATGGACGGTGTCAGACGCAGTAAAGCTTTAAATATACTTACAATTATTAAGAATGGGCGCTGTCCTGGGCGATAGCCCTAGCGGTGGCGGCGGCAACTACACACGACTGTGGATGCGTTCGTGATACAGATTACTCCCACGGACAGCTGTAACCTGCTTACCTGCGACACCAATCTTGACTGTGCAATAGACGGACAGGTACTGACTACTGATTACTGGTTCATAATGTTCATACTTTCATAGGACCCGGCATGTACGAAACTTGCTGGTGACCGGCGCGACTCTAGCGGAGATTCGAAATCACTGATGGGCTATCCGTAGAATTATGACGGGCGGGTGTCGGGGAGGGGTAACCTTTTCGTCGAGCGAAACATTAGACACAATCGATATACTAATGGACTAAGTATATATTGTGGTGGTTTTTCCGGAAGTGAATTCTTGAACGGCGCTATTTATTAGTCGGTATACGACAATTGAACGTTGTCGAATGAGATTCAATATTTCCCATTCTTGAATTTCGTACGAATGATGAGCGTATGAAAAATCAATGAGCCTTCTAAAAGTGTTCTAGTCTAACCACTCGTCATTCAGTTGTCGTATGCGACAATAGTGAAATCTGCATGATTCATGTCATTTTTTTAAATAACATTTCGCTTTTATTACTACCACAGAATAGATATATACAATATACAATAATTAGATAGCTAACCGATTATGTCTGACGCATTATGATTATGAATTATGAAACCAAACGCCATATGCGAGGAAGTCGAATGTTTTTATTTGTTATCAGTTATCGCTTTATCACTTTGAATTTATTGTTATATTATTACAAAGGCATAATGTAATAATATTGTATCTTGATATTTGATGATATATCTGAGGCTAAATCCAAATGGCAAATACTTTTATAATATGAAATATCACCACAGGTTTATTATAATACAACTAGATAGCTGACTTCCTATACACGTAAAATATTAAAGCAAAATGTAAAAAGGTAAAATGTTAAAGCATGGTAAAATGGCCGACTATCCTTATCAAAAAACCTCTTTATTATAATAATTTAATTACCTACTTGTTAACATTTTATTCATTATCATTTATGAAAACTGAACAGAAATTGAGAAATGAGAAAACAATAATTTCAAAACATTATATTATTATAATGTTATAAAAATGAATTTAATGAACTGTTATATGATATAAGTTTATAACATGTCTACGATGAATGAAAATAAATAATATAATAATATGCAGCTTAACTTAAAATGCTAAACTTAATAAAATAAAAAATCTCAAAGGTGGGCATTAACTATTTAAAAAGTTAATTTTTTTTTTACTTTTAAATTGATTAGTTAATTTATTTTCTTATCAACTTTTAAACTTAAGTAGTTTAATTGGCAGTTGAAATAACTTGACTTTTCACAGATAATACAAAAATAATCCATCAAGTTAAAATTATTTTTCTATTTTTCGTTTATACGTAAATATTAATATAAAATTCAAATAATCCAAAACTCTATAATAATATAAACATTTATGTTATTTTTTTCTTGACAAATAAATAATTTTGTATAAGTAATGATATATTTTAGTATATTAGATAGGCATACAGTATATCGATAAAAAATGAAAATAAGGCCTGCCTCTAGATTCTGGAAATTGGGAAAGATTTCTAGAAATAACTTTAAAACTAAATTAATATGGTACATAAAGACCATAGTTGTATAATGTATATACATGTTACATAGTTTGAGAATATCATTCTATTCTATTCTTGGAGACAATATTATAATTTATAAATTATAATGCACTTGCATCGACCAGACCATTGTTTACAATGTTCGTAATAGTGTTCATAATCATTAATTATCATTCGTGTAATCGTGTGTCGACCACGTGCGTCGTATTTCGTATATAAGTATATTCGTAATAAAATAGTTAAACAGTTGTTATGTATTTTATTCAGTTGAAAAAAAAATTTTAATGGCATTGAGTAGGTACGATAACGGGTGATGGCAATACAAGAGATCTTCAGTCTTCAAATTGTTTATTGTTTAAAATGGTTATATGTGACTGCAACCAATAGTCACACTTCTTCAACATTTAAATGTTTATTACCTACGTGTTCCTGGAAGAAAATTAGTATCTGTATCTCATACTTTAAATACTAATCTCAGAACTTAAATTAAGGTAATTTTTTATTGTTTTTTGTGTTCTGTATTCTTTAACATTATACATTAGTAAACAATTTATTATACTTATAAGTTATAATAATGAAGTAGTCGTGTTAAAAATTATAAATGACAACTGATTAACTGTATTTTACAGTTTATTCATCCACATAACTTTAATGATTTTAATGCCACCTTTAAAAATAGACATTATAAGCATGAATATTCAAGTAAGATAAAACAATAAAAAAATACATATACCTAAAACTTAAACAATAAAAAAATGATGAATGAAAGTAATATATAATTGTAACTGTAATTATACTTTTTTTTTGATAATTAATAGTATTATAATATTAGATTTTATTTTGAAAGCTAAACTTAATAAAATAAAAAAATAAAATATCGTAAAATAAAACTTTTAACATTTTTATTTAATTATTATTGATTCATAAAAAGTATATGCTTAGTAAGTTTATGTCTGTTACTCAGTGGGCTTAAAATTTTGGTTGAATACATTTTTCCATATGAATGGAGTCTAATACTTGGATATTTTTTAAACAGTAGAGATATTAACAGCATTTTGTGGGGTCTATCATATAATGGAATATTACATAATAAATCTGAATATATTTTTTTCAAGGAAAAATTTTTTATTACAAAAATATATAATTTTTAAATCTAAATTTTGAGTATTTAATTTTTTTAAATTGTCTGTCAATAATAAAAGATAGTTTTTAGTTTCAGATGTTATTTTAAATACATTTGGAGAAGCAGAAATTAAACTTCCATTATTTTTAAAACTAACAATGTTGGTCAACACAGCTATAATTATGTTCAGAATACGGTTCTATAAGAGATTGAATGCATGAGGTACAATCTAACATACCTAGTTATAATTTTTTTCTCAACATAACCACATATGTAATACATTGTATTATTTTTGCAATCTTTATAACAGGAATTTTTACTATCGAGCAATGTTGATCAGTTTAAAATATCTTCATAAATTTTTTTTCATAATCTGAATCAAAATTATCAGTTAAATTATTTTTATTTTTTGAACCATGAGTAAAAGAAAAAAATGACGCAGTTTTATCATTGTCAAAGGAATTACAATTACTATTTTCTGAACATTTTATAGAATTTTTATTAATATTTGCTTTATGGCAGTTTTAAATTGTAATACAGTTGGGTTATTGTTGGTACCATATCTTTGCCTTATACGACCAATGAGCATTTCAATGTGATCTTGCAAAAATTAAATGTTAGAATCTAGTTTAAATTTAAATTTTCTGTGAATATAGTTTTTGAAATTTCAAAAATAGATCTAACAGCTGCTGTAAAACCTAAAATGAATGTTTTTTTATTTGTTGTATAAAGTGATTAATTTTTAAATTTAAGAGAGGATAAATAATTTATAAGAGGATTAATTTTATCTTGTAAAAAATGTATGTTTGACTTAAATAATTAGGACTTTTATATCCTTTTGAAAAAGGACATCTCGAATTTAAAAAGTCAAATATTTGTTCAATGGATTTACAATATTTAATTGTAGCCCCACAGTCACCAAATCTTTGAAAATTGTTGTCTTTTAAATATTGAAGTGATTTAGCTGTCGATGAACTCAACAGCTGAGCTGGGCAGCAAGTTAGCTTTCATCTTGTTATTCTTCCTTCCAATATAGACACAGGTTAATTTATTCAGGAATTTCAAACTCAATTCTGTTTGTAACTGATGTAAATACTCTAAATGACACCATTTAATTAAACCGTTTGGTGACTCAATGGCTTATGTATTATTAATATGTTGTGAGTCAATTTAAGCATGTGACATGCGTCAGGAATAAAAAAACACCCGTGATCCTTTTGCTGGATGCTTAAACCATGGTTTAGAGCAGTGTTTCTCAACCTTTTTAGTGTCGCGACCCCCAAAATAGGTATGAAATATGGTAAATCGCTTTGCGCCCACCTATGTATATTAAGTACAAATTTAAATAATAAAAATATCATATCATTAACCAAAGGAAATATTTCATTTATTAATAATACGTGTAGTAGTACCTAATTTAAACTTGTTATAGGTATAAGTATTTTTTTTATTCAATAAAAATGTTTATTTTGTAAATTATTGTTTTATTGTTTTTGACCTATGTGACCACTAGTTAAGGTGATCGCGACCCCCAGGTTTAGGAACACTGGTTTAGAGTAAATAAAATTGTTACTCAGATTACATCCTAATATTTTGAAAGTAGAGAATTAAGTGAAAGCTCCATCACATGTTACTTCCCATACCCGTAAACCAGACTGATGAGCTAATACAAGGCTCGGCTTGTATAATTCTGCTTGAGAGACTACCTTTACTTTATTTTGGAAAACATAACCTACTAGTATTTTCCATTTTCCTGTAAGACTCACCAACATAAATACTAAAGCCTTTGTATCAGCTGTTCCAGGACCTTCAATCTGCAGTTCACCGCCAAAGTCACAATAACCAACAAACTTATGTGTTTTTTTTATCCTATACAACTTGTTTTTTAATATACATAACATCCATGACCCAGATTACAATCCCTTTCTTCTTACTGAAGGGATTTTAAAGCTTCAAAAACCTCACTAAAAAGTCCTGGTTCGTCATTAACAGTAGCTGTTCATTTTTTTATTGCAGTAGGATGAGGAAGTTGGAATATGGTTGATCCAAACATTATTAATTACAATTTGATTACTTGTTTTTTTTTTTTTTTTTTTTAATATATATTTAATTTAAGTAAGAAAATATACCATTTTTCATAAAACATTTTCCACCAATTTTGTATAACCAATTTAATCATATTTTCAACTAGTAAAAAAAAATATGAATATTAATTTTAAAAATAAGGATACAGATCCACCTTGAATATATTATAAATCATGATTCAATATTTTTCAGGAAAACAAAGAATTTATCTAGGAATTTATAAGAGGAAGGACTAAAAAGGTGATTGGAAAAAGTTACAAAAATATATTTTCCTACTTTTTATAAAAAATAAATATGCAATAATGATATTTTTATGAAGATTCTTAAAACATTATTGTACATTTATTCCCTTCTTATTATGAGGAATTATATGGAACTGACCGACAAAATATATATGCTTTGGGCAAATAATAATTAAGTTTAAGAGCAAATTTCTTTAATTCTTCGCTGTACCTACAGCCAATAGGCTTTCTTTTTTTGTTTAAAATTCATTTTTAAAAAGTTCTAGCTGAGCCCTTCAAATTCATTTTTTAGTAATCTATGAGCATCATCTTCAATCAGTTTCTTTTTCTTTTTATTTCTGCCAGCAAATCTTGCATATTATTTAATATTTTGCTATTCAATTTTCTCACTTTTTGCACAACGTACGTAGAATTTGGAAAACACACAAATCACCAGCAGTTAAAAAACGGTTTAATCAACTAACAAGAAGAGTAAAATGGGAACTAGATAATCTAAGTCTTTCCTGGTTTAATACAAATCAAAATGAAATAACAAATCTTGAACAAAGAAACAATGAAGATCAACCAGTACTTAATTCCAAAGCCCGTGTACCACTAAGGAACTACAAATAATAAATAAATTAGCTAATAAAAAAAGCGTTGGACACGATTTAATAACGAATAAGATACTCAAAAATCTCATATCAAAATCACTATCTTACATAGCTGCTAGTCTCATGAATTCCTGCATGAGGCTAGGTTACTTTCTTGACACATAGAAAATTGCAATTATTATCCCAATACATTAACCTGGAAAACTAAATAGTTCACCCCAAAGTTATAGATCTATAAGTCTATTTCCAACCTTCTCAAAACTCCTAGAAAGAAAATTTTGCTAAACATTATTAAACCTGTACTTGGCACATTACTTGGTATTGAGATATTACCAAATAACAACCTATGTTTGGATATAATAGGAACTTCTAAGAAAATCGGTACATCAGTATCAGTGACAATATCTATAACCGCAGCATTCTTGGATGTGTTTGGACAGTCGGATAATGTTGAATTAAAAACACTTAGAATAGCATCATCTTTCAGCAAAATACTATCGTCGTATACTACTAATTTTCGCTTGAATTTTGTACAAGTTCAAGAATCGACCCCTCGGCGTCCACACTTGAGGGCGCTGGTCAAGGTAGAATAACGCATGACAAAATCTAGTTTGTCATGGTACAACGTACACCTTACATGCGCACAAGAACTACAGGATTGTACAATCATTGTAACCGTGCACCTTATCAAAACACACACCGCGTACTATTACAGCTAGGAAAGACAGCACCACCCACCCGCATGTCACGTCTATTTAGTATAAGGTCTATGGGTAAAGAGACATTTTCATAGTTGAGAGAATCACTTGAAATTAAAATCGTTTTTTCGTATGATAAGAATTGACTATTATTACTTATTGAGAGAACCGAAAAATTACTCGAAATATGAATTAACTCTAGTAAATAATTATTAGTTAAATTTTGCTATTTTATTTGTTGGTAAAATATTAATTAAAAACTAAACTATAATTTAGGAATAATAATAATCACGATGTATTAATAATTTATTATTAATATATGCTTTTATTAAAAAACAAATTTTCATTTTTTTATTTAATAATTATTATCTAAATTATAAATTAATCTGTTAGTCTACAATACTGTAAAATCTTAATCATGAAAAAACAATTTTTTTTATATATTTGTAATGAAACGATTACAAATATGTATAGCTACCAAATCCAGCAAATGTTGACAATGCATTTTGAGTTTCAAATAAGAAATAAAATTCTCCAAATTAAAAATAATAGTAAACTAATTAAATAACTTTATAACAGCTCATAACAGTAACTAAGTAATAAGTAAGTATAGAATAATAAATATTTAATGGACAAAATATAAAAATGAACAAACAATTTTCCATAAACTATTAAAACTATGATTATTATACTATTATACTCATGTACTAAAGGGTTCGTCCCGTATTGTAAAATAAAATAAAAAATAAAATAAATTTTAAAACAAATTCAAATTACTATTTAAAAATATAATATAATCTAAAATTTTGGGGGATAGCTTATTTCTGTGATCATTGGTCATCAGTCCTGTTTTTGAAAACACACGTTCAGATGGAACAGATGTTGCTGGAATACACAAATACTTCAGCTGCATTTTATACAAATCTGGTAATGTGTGTTTATGCTGTTTCCAAAATTCCAATGGATTTTTTCTACGATCTAAAAGTGGCATATCTAAATATTGACGTATCATCAAAGCGGAAGTTATATTTGGACTCAATGTAGTTTTGACTTGAACGACTTTATTATCAAAATGCTCCCATAGTGATTTAGTTGCATCATTAGTACTATTTGACGAGTGAGCTGTGGTAGATACAGTTGTATTCATTTCATTTTTCATTTCAGTATTTTTGCTAATTATCATTTTTAATTCTCCGCTTACCCATTTTTGCGCATTACTAGCATTTTCAAGTAAATCAAACGCAGTTTTTTTGAACCGTGGGTCTAAGAACGTTGCTTTTGCAACAATTTTATTGCTTTCTAAAATGCCCAACCTTCTACTGACTATACCCATCAACATATTTCTAAATACATCCCCAATATCAGTTTTTGTTTTCAAGTTTCTTAAATTATGTTGAAGACCTCTAATAAGTGGTATAACCACACTTAATGTTGGATACTTTTCACCTGATAATAATTCCGCTGTCATTATTTGAAATGGCTTTAAAATATGAGTACTATCCAATATTATCTCCCACTCGGACTCATTTAAATAATTTGGAGCTTGAGGTAGAGTTGACATAGTAGCAGATAGAGGCGCTTTAATATTTACAAGTCTTTCCATCATAATTAAACTAGAATTCCACCTTGTAGGCACATCTTGCTTAACCTTTAATGGAGATAAGTTCATTTGCAATTGAAAATCTTTGAGTTTTTCAGTGGCGTTACTGTTGTGCTTGAAATGCCCTACTATCGTCCTACATTTTTTTAAAATTTGATTTATATCAGAGTTGTCATTTATTGCCTCATTTATACTCAAGTTTAGTGTGTGAGCCACACATGGGTGATGGTGTTTAAGAAGGTGTTCGGTTATTGCATTTTTAATATTTGACCCATTGTCTGATATCACGGTTATTATTTTATTTGCTATATTCCACTCATTAAAAATATTTGTAAGTGTAGCTGCTATATTTTGACCAGTGTGTATGTCAGAAACGCTTTTAGTTGCAATTACTGGTGAATATAATTGGTCGTCAAAAATAAAATGGCACGTCACTGTTATATATGATTTATCGGAATCGGATGTCCACATATCTGTCGTTATTGATAAATCATTTACATTTTGAAGAATAGATTTTATTTTAAGGAGTATAACATTATATTCTTGTGGCAACAATTGTGAAGTTAATACTTTTCTACTAGGGATAGAATAAAGTGGTTGCAATTTTTTACTATACTCAATAAATCCAACGTTTTCTACTAAAGAGAGTGGTTGATAATCAGCGACAATCATTTTAATTAAAGATTTATTAATAGTATTAATTTCAGAATCACTGAGTTCATTTACTTTTGTCAAACCAAAGAGTTTTAGTTGACGAGGCCGTTTTGAAGGCGGCTCAGAAAATTGCGACGAAATTAAATGTTGAGATGATAAATTAGAAGAAATTGCTGAAGTTGAGGGACTAAATGTATTTTCGGTAGCCTGGATTAATTGGTTATCTGGATCATCTTCTATTATAAAAACATACAAAAATTGTGAAATTAGTATTTATTATACTTATTATAGGTACTTATGCTTAATATTTTAAAATACATATAATTAGTGTTTGAAGTACCTATGAAATATTGAAATTTTTTCTAATACAAATATTAACAATGGTTATTTATCAAATATTAATTTTATTATATAAAAGTTCTAAATATACTCATTGATATTAATGAAATGAGTGCAGTGGTTGATAAATTATTACTATTTAGGTCTTTTTTTTTACTATTTAAAGCATTATAATAAAATTTGCTTTATTTTCCCAGGAAATTGCTTATCATCGATAATATTTATATATTTATATAAATAAATAATAAATTTAAAAGTATATTATATTATACTAATTAATATACCTACGGTACCACAGTGCACTAATGTAAGAATTTAGTATACCAATATAAATGAATAATATTGAATCATTTAAACATTTTTACCAATATGTTTTTTTGTTAATAAAAAAAAATATGTTGATACCAGCTTTTTAGATGTATTTTATCGTAAACATACGGAACGGGGAAAAACATTTTCTGTAAAGTATGTGAAATGCAGTGCAGTTACTTAATGTCTCATGTCTATATGTATATTGTATACCATTTTTCAGATTTAAAATAATATACTAAATCAATTACCAGATAATAATTGAAAACATTTTAAAATTCGATTACTTCTTTATTCATAATGGAAATTATTCGATTACTCAATTATTTTACTCGTAATAGAAATATCTCGATTGTTTTTCATAATCGAGATACCAAAGGTGGGCAAGTAAATAAAAAATTTTTAAGTTAATTCAATTAAATTGCCTTCAGTTACAGTTAAAAGTTAACAAAAAAAAAAAAAATTAACTGAGTTAAGTTAAAAGTTAAGATAAAAAATAAAATTAACTTAACTCAGTTAATTTTTTTTTTCAAGTCATTATTCATGTTATAAATTGCACTAGTATTTTGATTTGTACAAACATTTACCAAGACACTTAGCACTATGTAAACATACAATTTTAAATTATTATTATAGTACATACTACATTGTTACTAGAAATTTATAGGCTACATCTATACATAAAAAAATTTAAATTAACTTAACTGTAAAATCATGAAAATTAACTATAAAAAGCTAAGTTAAAACAATATCAAATTTAACTGAATATTATAAGTTAAAAGCAAAATAACTAACTAGTAAAATTAACTTTTTAACTTAACTTTAACTTTTTAACAAGTTAATGCCCACCATTTAGAGATACCTATCTCAATTTCGCCCATCACTATTTTATACAAACATATTTTGGATTTTAAGTACCTTCCATATAGAATGTGTTTGGCAAATTAACATTGCCAAGCCGGAACTGATTGACATGTTTCAATAAATCTGGTATTACAGGAGTACTTATATATATATTGCCTGTAGATTTATTTACAGCACGAACAACACCTGAAATAAAATAAATGATCATAGTCAGCTTTTGTTTATTATTGAAGACTACAAGAACATAAAATGCATACCAAATCCAACACATTCACATACATTTGTATGGTTGTCCACACACAGAGCAATCACATTGCCATTTATTATATCTAAGGATTCATCTTGAGTTAATTCATCAACATCTTTTATTTGTACATTAATATTTTGGATGTTAATTCTATAAATTAAATGTTATTATTATATATTTCTTATCAATGTCTTATAATAATTAATACTTGTAAGGGACAATATTGTTAAAACAAATATCTGTACTTTCCAAACAATTACTGAAATATGACACTATTACCAATTGTTGTCTAATAGGCTTGCCAACATGTCTAAAAGGACATAAATGTTAAAACAAATTAAAAAAGAAAATTTCTTTACTTAATACTTACTGTAAATATGGTGCCTTCGCATGTTTATTTTTAACAGTAGATGTAAAATACCAAAGATTGTATGACAAAGAAGATTTTGTATTGTTGCTTATAATTTCTGAGTGCAAGTTTAAATTTTGATTGTCATAAAACTTAAGCTGTACTACATCAGATGGTTTAATTTTAGATATAAGATTGTGTAAGATTTGTAGTCGTGGTCCTAAAAGAAATAAATAAAAATAAATCATTAAACTATGTATAAATGTTATTGTTAATTTAAGTTTAAATTTTACCTTTAACAAATCTCATAGTATTTATAAAGCATGGCATTTTTCGCAGATCGTTTGTTTTGATATCGTTAACAATTTTTTCAACAATTTCATTGTAAAGCGGTATATTGGTCATAACATCATTGCTTTCAAAAAAATATGATCTAAAACCACGAACTTATTATAATTACTTTTTAAGTAGGTACAACTCAAATAATTTTTATGGAAATGTTCATTAAAATATAAAAAACAATTTCACAATAATTAAGATTACTTAAAGGGCTGCATTAAATGCGTAAAATTTGGTCCAAGCAATGGTTTATCAATAACAAATGCTGATATACATCTAGGTATGGAAAATTCACTTTGTTCAATATCAAAGTCCAATACTAATATTCTGTCCCATTTTATAAGCAATTTATTTATGAAATAACACATCATTGTTGATTTTCCAGAATTTTTGTATCCAGCCAACAAAACTCTAATTGGTTCTATTATCAAAAAATTTTAATTATAAATATACGAGTTGTAAATGGGGTTAAATATTACAACATAAAACTAACCTAACTCAATAGACCGATTAAGAAGCTCATCACAGAAACCTTGCCATTGTTCATTGTTCACAAGTCTTTGATTTGACATTGGAGTTTTGCTCAGATCAAACCAACAACCCAACTTCTCTTCTAGTTCTAGTAAAAGTTTGGGTGGAGTTAATCTTCTTCCGTTTATGGCAAACATGTTATAATCTGAAAAATCCATTGAAAGATCAATACTGTTAATTTTAATTTTCACTTTCAACATACCGAGAACATATTTGTTCATAAATGTTTTCCATTTTATGGTTTGGCTGCTCTTCTCAAGTATAACAACTGCTTTTTGTCCGTCAGCCGATTTAATAGGAATCAATCCACGCAATCCTATAGAGTACAATACAGTCTTTGGAGTGTCCACAGCCATTGTATAACCCCATACATCCATCTTTCCTTCCAAAACGCAAACATCGACAGTCCCGATGATGTACAAAACATCTTCGCCGTTGAACTCAATTACCACTTTTTCTGATGAATTGGATTCATAGAATACCAGCAAAGTATCAGGTAATCGAAATATTTCTTTCATTTCAAATCCTAAATCGTTTTATTTAATAAAAATTAACATGTCATCAAATGTACTAAACTACCAATTAATATTTATAATAAGTAATAGGTATTTAAATAATAAAATTAAAGCATTATGTAAAGATGTATGTTCTCTACATCGTGATTTAAATTATTAAATATAATATAATACCAAAACATATATAACTTTCCCGATTTATGCAGCTCCCCTACCAGAACATATATTTCGGTTGTTGCTGGATATTAATGGTCTTAGATAGTCAAATGTTAATCTGTATAGGACTATAGGAGTCTATTAAAAAAGGGTATGGGTCTTAATTTACTTATAGGCTTTCCATTTATTTTTTTATTTATTCGTATGACTTAACAAATCATTTACAGCACAAATTAAACAACAAAATAAAATATAAACATAGAAACATAATTTAATTAGATTTAGATTGAAAAGGTTAAGGTTTTATAAATATATAATATAATATAACGATGTGTAACAGTTTACAGGTGTACGTTCAGTTCCCTTATCCACTTTGCTGCTTAAGGTGTTATCACGTGGATTCCTTTGATGCCCTGGTGAAATTTCCTTAATTGACATTCCTTTAAAATGTGATTTATGGTTTGTCTATCGTTACTGCAATTGCATGCTGAGCTGCCTTGGAGTCGCCATTTAAACATCATATCAGCGCAACGGCCATGGCCTGTTCGAAGACGATTTAGTACAGACCACTCATGTCTAGGCAATCCCATACCCACAACTCCTTGATTGGGGTCCAGCACCAGGTTTTTGTTTTTGATTGATATAGTAGGGTTAGTCCATTCATCGAACCAGCGTTTTTTAGTTTCAAATCCTGATCTTATTAGGTCTTTAGCTGTCTTCCAAAGCGGTTTCCTTGATTTTAGCCTGAGTGTTGGTATATCTTCTAATTTTTCGACTAACAGTGAGTTCCTCCTATCTCCGGCTTTCTTGATATTATTATTAAGTTTCTGTTTTCTTCGTAGGTCTGGTGGAGCTATATTGATTAAAACTGGTAGCCACTGTAACAGAGTGGACTTCACCGTGCCGCTAATCACTCTCATTACGCTATGCAGTTGTGTATCGATTTTTTTTACATGTGCACTATTGCACCACACTTGGGCACCATATTCGGCTGCACTGTATGTTAGCGCCAGTATTAGGGAAATTAGTGAGAATGCGGCGCGATGCCATTTGTTTACTATCATTTGGAGATTTCGATATTATGCTCAGATCTGGCATCTACTCCTTCAGCCATCTTGCTGATCGAAAAGTTCCCTTGTCTTTTATACTGAAGACAAGTTCCAGATTCATTGTGTCTAGCCATTCAAATAATATATCTCCGTTTTCATCATTTTCCTCATAGCCCTACGCCATATTATGGCTGTTAAACTCACCCAAATAAATGGCTGGGTATTCAAAGGTTTTCATTGGATAACTTTCTCGTGGCTGTTCAGTCCACAAGAACCTACAACGTCTCAATCTAAAGTCAAACTCAAATTCCAAAAATTATGTGAACTATAACACTAATGAAAACAAACAGGGGATTCAATCCAGTGTAAGGACCCTTTCCACCCCACCTAACATCACTGATAATAAAACTTTTCCTAACCTTACCCAAAATCCGCAGATCCAAAATAACTCAAATAAAACCGAACCCCAATCCAATCATCCCGATATCATATCAAATAATCAATTATCATCCTTCTTAATAGAATTCAAACAACTCATTAATCCCCTAATTCAATTACTTACCACTGTCATTAATAAATTAATTATAAATAATGATAAATAAACAAATTAACAATAAAAATCTTAAAATCATTCTCTGGAATGCTAACGGCCTTAAACAAAAAGAACTTGAACTATTAAACTTTCTTTTAGACAATCAAATTAATGCAGCTCTTATCACTGAAACCCACTATACAAACAATTCTAAACATTTCTTTCCTGGCTACAATGTTTATAGTACCAATCACCCCGATGGGACGTCTCATGCTCGCCCCGCTATCTTAATATAATCTTCAATCCAACATTATGCCCTACCGTGCTTTCAATTCCCTTCTATCCAAGCAACAAAGTTTCAATTTCAATAAATCATATTCCTATAATTATCTCGGCAGTCTACTGTCCTCCTCGGCCAAGTATATCACAGTTACTTCTAAATCAATTTTTATCCTCATTAGGTCGCACCTTCATAGCTGGTGGAGATTTTAATGCTAAACACCTATTATGGGGTAGTCGTGTGAAAATCCCAGAGGTCGTATTTTCTTCAATTCCATACAAATGAACAAGCTCTCAGTCATTTCCCCCTGGTCCAACCTATTGGCCAACTCATCAAAACAAACAACCTGATTTACTTGATTTTTTTATAACATCAATCCCAAACCATATAAATCACAGCATCCAAAATGTATGTGATCTGTCTTCTGACCACTCTCCGTCCTGCTAAACATCATGAAACCACCAATTCTTATTTCTCCTCGTCCCTCCCTTTCCAAAGGACCAGTCAACTGGAACCTTTTTTCCACGTCGTTAGCAAACAATACAAACTTAAAAATTTCACTTAAGTCTTGCAACGAAATAGAATCCGCAGCTCAAAATTTAGTCAGCTCATCCAATCCATAGAGTGTTCCTATCCTCCTAACCCGAATTGTCACCCTAAATCCAAACACAACGATTATCTTTTACCCTCTGATATAAAAGCTTTAATTGCTGAAAAACGCAGGACACGCTCCCGATGGCAAAGATCTAGACTACCTTCCGATAAATCAACCCTCAATAATCTGTCAAATACCATAAAAAAATTAATTCAAATATATAAATATAATATAATATAATTTTTTATAATATAAAAACGATCTTTTTGACAAAAAATTTAAACTTCTAAATACGCATGATGGATCTTTATGGAAAACCACGAAAAACTTCCTCAAATTAAAAAAATTCTCTAGCCCCATTAAAAAAGCCGACGGTTCGCTTGCATGTTCAGATCTTGAGAAAGCAAATCTTTTTGGGGATTGGGGAATATCTCTCAAATATTTTTACACCTCACCAAAACATTATTCCTAATACCGCTCATTTAGATAAAATAAATACATTTATTGATGCCCCATTACCTATGTCTCGTCCCATCAATCATGTCTCTCCGAATGAAATTTCTAATATTACACAAAGGTTAAAGCCCAACAAATTCCCTGGGCATGACTTGATAACGAATAAAATCTTAAAACACCTCCCCAAAAAAACAATTGTCTTGCTTACATATATATTCAACTCAATGTTAAGATTGTCTTATTTTCCTACCATCTGGAAACTATCCATCATAATTCTCATACCCAAACCAGGTAAACCCCCTAATGTACCAACTTCATATAGACCCATAAGCCTACTTCCAACTTTAGGTAAATTATTTGAGAAAGTCGTTTTGAAAAGGCTAAGACCAATCACAGAAACACAAAAAATAATTCCCAATGCCCAATTCGGATTTCGAGCGAAACACTTCACAATTCATCAAGTCCATAGGCTAGTTGACAGAATCTCTTCCCCTTTTGAGAATAAAAAATACTGCCCAGGAATATTCCTTGACGTGGCGCAAGCCTTTGATAGGGTTTGGCACACTGGTCTGCTATATAAAATTAAACAATTTCTTCCCGCGCCACTATACCTATTAATTCGATCCTACCTCGAACATCATACCTTCAAAGTTCGTCACGGTAATTCTCTTTCTTCTCTTTTTCCAATTCAAGCTGGAGTCCCCCAAGGTAGCGATCTTTCTCCTGACCTATACAACATCTTCTCTTCAGATATCCCAACAACTCAAAACACGCTCTTAACCACCTACGCCGATGATACCTCCATCTTATCCTCAAATAATAGCTCAGAAGAAGCATTCAATGCTCTTCAACTCCACCTTGACCTTATTGATAAATGGTCCTCCGACTAGAAAATTAAAATCAATGCCGATAAATCCGTTCTTGTCTCTTTTACCCTCAATAAAAAAAAACACACCTATTATTTTATTTCAGGGAGTTCCCATCCCCTCCTTGGCTCAAGTAAAATACCTAGGAATAGTTTTAGACAAGAGACTAACTTGGGGTCCTCACCTTAAATCCAAAAGAAAGTCTCTCAATTTAAGATCTCACTTACTACGTCCTATGTTAAAATCCAAACTCCCAATCCATAATAAAATAAAAATTTACAAATCATTGTTAAGACCAATCTGGTCTTATGGAGCCCGAATATGGGGTTGTGCAAAACCAACCCAAATTAAAACAATCGAAGCATTTCAGTCCATTTCCCTCCGCACAATAACGTCAGCTCCTTGGTTTGTTTCTAACCACACCCTCCATAAAGACTTAAAAATTGAAACAGTTGAGAACTTAGTTAAAACCCACTACAAAAAGTTTCATTCTAAATTACTTCATCATCCAAATCCTCTGATTGCAAATCAACACACAGCCACAATTCCAGGTAACCCCCCTCATCGCCTCAAAAAACGTTGGTGTCGCGACCTCCTAAACTGAAACACCACTCCATGTCCTAAACGACGCAACTCAAAAGGGTCCTATCACTGGATAGCTTCCCTTCTCATGTATCCAAAGTCACTATTATAATTATAAACATATTTGCTCATTGTATTTTATTATGTACAGATTGTAAATGCTATTTTGTTAATAAAAAAAAAAAAAACTTTCTCATTTGTTGTTTGGAGGTTTATACAGTATACACGTTCGTTATAGTAATACTACCTATTTTCGTGGATAGTACTTTGATTTTTCCTGAGTTGGCTTTATGAACTACCATCGTACCATCGATGTTTTCTTTAACATATTATGTAGCTATGGCATACTGCCTGTGGTGTATTTTTTTATTTAACTAATAATTATGGTATGGTTGAATTTTCTGTTTTATGATTATTTTTGAGGGGCTGCATAAATTCAGAAAGTTATATATGTTTTGATATAATATTGTATAAATTGGGAAAGTAAAAGCCGGGAATACATTTACAAGAAACAATAATATACAGTAAAGTATAAACATAAAAATTATTAGGTGGAAACTGATATTCGAGAAAGATATTTTGAGAAAAATATTATTCAGGAAATTATTCTCTGAAAGGATATTACATAGAAAATTAAAATTAAGGGAAAAATTTCTCAGGAAAGTATTTAACTAGAAAGATATAACATAAGAAACTTAAATTTTGGAAATATATTTTTTTTTTACGGTGGTGGTAAAGTTGGTCACTCGCTCGCTTCGCTACGCTAGGACAAACAAAACGAAAATATCCCTCGACTCATTATGCAACATCAACTCGAGTTGGTCACTAGGTTAGTAATGGTTAGAACCATAATCTCCATAAAAATTTAAATTATTGAAAAAAAATGCAAAAAATGATTTTGGTGGAATTGGAATTGAACCTGGAGATAACCAGTATTGGTACTTGTGCGTTATCGCGACTACCACGGGCCACATAATATGCGTTATCGCGACTACCACATATTATCGGTTATAGCAACGCCGCGTCCCACTTTAATCTTGCATTTTGCAAGTGAATTTTATTTCTAATTCTATTAAGGATAATTAGGGCCTAGGGGCCAACGTTGCCACTCGCTTGCGAGTGACATTCAAAACTAAAATATCCTTCGATTTACAATGCAACACAATGTAGGTCACAGGGTTAAAAAAAACGATGCCATTAATTTTGCTAACAACATTATCAATAAATACATTGACATTAGCTTTGGATAGTTTTGTATTATTATACACGTATTAAACAGACGTGCATTGCACGCCATGCGTTCGACATCAAGGTAGTCGCAATAACGCACAAGTACCCCAGTATTAATTAGGGTCTTGACCACATTATTTTTCTGAAATATTAATTCCTGTTAAACATTATTTCTGTTAAGTAAATAGGTGCAATTAATTAATATTATATTGAACCGTCTGCCGTCTCGATACCTGCGCAATTACCACCGAAGATGTATCTTCGGTCAGTCGGATAATAATAATAATAAAATAATTAAAATAATATGAAAAATACATGAAAAATGATTGGTATATGAAATAACAATAAAAAAAATATTTATACCTACCGATTTTGTCACATCAATAGTAGATGAGATACGGCAACAACGACTAGGAATTATCTCCAGTTGATAAAGTTGACGGAGGCGTCGACTTTCGTTGACCTCGGAGTTGGTAATTGTAGCTACGTATACAAGAGAACCGTATATGTAATTAGTGGGCAAATACGTACGAATAGTGGGAGGGGTGGTGTATGGCACCCTACACCTGCAAACGTTGAGTAGTAGCTCAGTAAATACGATGTCGCCGAAGAAATGTGATGAACGTTGCACGTAAAACACCGATTCGGATGGTACTTACTTACGATAATGGTGTGACAAGCAAGTTGTACTCAGTGGCACGGTCTACACACAGGAAAATTACTAACGCGATCGGCCCACAAGCATCGCGTACGAAAAGGACAAGTGGTATTAAAAAGTGCGCTCGCCGTCACGCCCGGATCGATGGCGTCGTGGTTGGAGACGTTGATAAATAACAGCTTTGCGCAGATGCAATACGCCCAGCGTTAGGGGTAATAGCTGAGCGACGACAATCACGGTACCACGCGTAAGTGTTTTTCGTTACGGCCGCGAAAAAGCTAGGGTTAAAAAGGGTGCTGAGCTTGGCACATACCTGCTAGAGCTTCGCAAAACGAGGCGTAAATTGAACCAACATTTTCTGAAACAAGAAAAATATTTCATACTGTAGAGATAATAATTAACATCACCTGTAAAGGCTTAAACAGTTGAATATTAGATCAGTGATTTAAGATATTATATACTTTATACATTAAACTGTGATTAGAGTATTAAACAATCTATACGTATACAGTACACAATTGCAGCTCTAGACATAATTGAAAAGATTCTAAAATAAGAAAAATTACATAAAAAAAACCGTTATTCTAGGTGGCTATGGACCAATGGAAAAACATAGCAAACATTTCTAATAACTAATTAATTAATTAATAGTATTTATTTTATAAATAAAGTTTTTTTTATAGTGATAACTCAAACCGTTAAACCCCGTACATATTACAATTTTGAACGGGTTATTATATTTATTAGATTTAACATTTAAAGTTAAGTTGTATATCATAATGTATTATCTAACTGACTATAACTCTAACATTAAAAAATAAACTATTGACAAAGCATAAACATTTAAAGTTAAGGTCTGGGAGCCTCATCTACCATTAGCAAATACTGCGATAATAATAAAACAACAAAAAGTTGTTATTTTTTTTCAAGTTCAATTTATATTCAATGACTAGGGCTTGGAAGTTGATGACCTATAAAACTATTAAAAATTACCTAAAAAAAATGCAAAAATGATGCAAAAAATTACAAATATTAGTTTTAAATTAATAAAAGTACATTTTTTAAAATATTTTACTTTATTTTACTATAAAATTCTATATCTATATACATTTATCAAAGCTTCAAATTACTCAAAATATGACAAAAATATCCATAAAATAAGGAAATAAAAAATTTACAAATATTTGTTTGTCGTAATTTCCAAGTTTTAAGTTATCGGTATAATGGTCGACAAGAAACGATAAAAAGTGAAATATTGTGAACTCAGTAAAAATGAATAAAAATGTGGGAAAATGACCTAAACATGTCAAAAAATGACTTAAAAACTAAAAAGTAATAAACACAAAAAAATGCAACAAAATGCAAAATAAAAATTAGTTGTTCAGATTCACATGTCATTGAAACAGATTTATGACCAGGAGAGCATCGTCTAAATTCTAAAAAGTTCCAAAAAAAAAAATTGCAAAATGCATCAACTCCCAAACCCTAGTAATAATCATTTACGACAGTCGAAGATTTACACTGTTCACAGATCAGATCTCGTTTAGGATATTATATATAATATATTATATTAGTTGGGTATTTAAATTTTGATTTATTAAATACAACTGTTTTTACACCTTTAACAAAATGCCGAATGCATATTTACTTTGCTTGAAGTCATCAAAATCACACCCAGGTCTTTCAATGCAGATTTATGTATATAATAGTTATAGATTTAAATTTTCTATTTGCAATTCTTGTTCTTGTATTATAATTATGTATTAATTATATACAACTGTTTTTACTAGATACCTTTAATAACATGCCAAATGATGTATGTTCGGCTAGCAATAAACCTACCTATTTACAAAGCAGTTATAATTAAATATTTTTAAATACTCAACAAACAATAATAAATTATTCTATTCATATAATTATTTTATTAAATTGTACTGTTTTTAACAAAAAAAAAAGTCAGCATAATAAAAGTGCTAAAAAAACTAAAAAAAAGTAATATTTTACAAATAAAAATGAAATTCACAGTTTAAAATCTTTTTGATGAAAAATATGTCAATATTTAATGTCTACGCTGGGTGGCTGGTACCTATCATTATTATTATTATTATTCCATAAACATTAATTTTATATTATCATTTATACATATTATTATTATATGTATGTATAAACTAATTCTATGTTATATGTGTATTTAAAAATATACTTAGTAGATTTATACTTATAAAGATATAATAAGATACCTATAATTCACGAGAAATATCCAAAACAATTGAAACAAAATTAAAAGTCAATAAAAATTATTTCTAGGGAAAAATGCAATTATTACCATCATTTAAAAATAAATTAAAAACAATGCTTTACGTGAAGCCAACCAATTATACATTTGGGAAGTGGAAAGTGCCTATAGGTAGAAAAACCTTAAATATGCCACTGAAAAACCACCCGTGCAGTTGTTTAGTCACTAGTCCCAACACGCAGTACTTAGTTGCTGATTATAATTTTTCTTTTTTTAATTGTCAGTCATTGTAAATATTTTAATATTTTTTATTAACTTATGATTATTAATTAAATATTATAGTTTTTATAATTATTAAATTCAAAATAATAAGTAAGAAATTTAATAACGAATACTTATAAAATAATATTGCACTAAGTATTGCAGCCTAACTTAGTGACTATATCCACGCATACTCTTTCTTTTTAATTCATCATAGTAATAATTGTTATTGTTTATAATGTTTATAATGTATTGAACGTTAAAAAAAAAAAAAAAAATATGGAACCATATAAATTTAATTAATTAATTTTAATTTTTAACTTAACATGGCATGTATCAATATAATATATACATATGTGATATGTGTATGCAGTAATAGGTATATCATATCAAAATTATATTTGTTGTAGACACAATTTTAAATAAATAATATATTAATTTTTTTATTGAGATTTTTATAGATGTATTAACCTATTGATGTCTATTAATAGTTTTTGTTAGATGAGTAAAATGGCCTATTGGTGTAACAGAACTTACAGAACTCAAATGTATTTCTAATTGTATTACATTATCACTAATACAATTTTGAATTTTCTTGATCTCCACGAACATAATATAATATATTATTTATTATTAGAATATAATATAAAAATTATAATAAAATATAGGTATACACCAATTTTAATGCCGCTAAGTAATATTCCCTTAAGCGTACCTATTCCAATATATGTAGTACATACTTACTATTTTTCTATTAAGTAATGCTAATAGATAAACCAAACCTAAATAGATAATGTTATATTTAGGTACCTATATTATGTTTAATATAACATATAGCTACATTTTTAGTATAAAAAAATTGTATTTGAATTTTTGTAATTTAAATAATAAAATTATAATTATATGCACAATTTATATGAATTTACAAAAACAGAAAATTAAAAGTTCCTGAAAATCAAGTTAAAATTCAGAAAACGTATAACCATGTGTACATTGTACTTGGCAACTTTCCCACTAAATAATATACCTATATAAACTTTTTTTTTCTAGTTTTAATATTATTTTAACACTTATTTTTTTCAAAAAAGATTAGACAGTTATTTCCAAGACGTGATATGTAGATAATTAATAAGAAAGCTAAGGCGGTTTTCCAATCATGAGAATAACTAATTATTAATTTATTATTATACTACAATGTTGGTTCTTAGATTTCATAATTAATATAATTATTTCAGATGTGGAACATGAACAATAACTGTTTGTGCAGTTCTTGTACGTTCTAAGCCAAATGCCCTTAGCAGCAACAGTTTCTTCAAGCCAAGACTGTTATAAGTGTCTTAAAGTTGGCCATAAGGCCAGTGCATGCTGTTGGAGCCCTGACTGACCTAAATTTTATGAATAATTAGGTCTTTTAGAATTTATTGATTAATCTATGTTTCAGCTGCCCCTCGCCAGTACGTTCGAGACGTGCTTCCCAGCCACAGCATGAGTGGGATAAGTCCCTTCCTCCCCAAAGGGGAAGATCAAGATCTCTCCAAAGGGAAGAGACGAGGTCTTCCCGAAAGGAGAGTACAAGGTTCATTATACATGAATTCTACAATAACCATACATTTGAAAGTATCATTAATAAAAAAATAGTATTCCTAATTAGTTCTGCATTCTTAGAATTGACTCCATGTGTAATTTTTGTAATAAAAAATTAAAAACAGTATACAGTTTTTCTTACTTTATTTATGCTTAGTTTGGCCAAATGTAGCTCGCGAAACTGTATCTGGACCAGGGTATGGTTGCATTGGAAATAATGGTAATGAGGCTATAGTGTTTATCCTACACTTGGCTTCAACATTTAGTCCATCACTCCAAGAACTTCTATAATATAATATGATATAAATAATAAATATGTTTTAATATTATTAATTTTTTTTTAAATCAAACCATCTTAATTACATAGAATATATTTACATTAAGTTAGTTTATATAGTTACATATTTTGAATATTTTTATATATAAAATATTAATATCATTATAGAAAATTATTATTATAAAAACGTATCACTGAAGATTAAAATTATATTAATTGCTAATAATTAATAACAAATAAGAATGTGATAATTCATAGAAAATGTTCACTTAATTATATTTTTTCCAATTTAGTATAAACTTAAAAATACACATGAACATAAATATTCATATACATTGAAATTTTAAAAGTTTTACAACAGACAAAAATAAATACTTAAACTGCCAATCTATCATTAAGTAAATAACATGTCTTATGTCTACCAAGTGTTGATTTGCAGCAATCAATTTGTCAGAAAAAATGTTTTAATAAACTAACAGATATATATAAAATAAACCCAATCTTCAATAAAAGTGATATAAAAACAATTTTTGGACACGGGTTACCTGTATAGTGTATATTTTATACACATAAATAAAAATTAATTCAAATAATATATCTGACATTGTAACAAAACTATTGTAATAAAATACATTTTTTTTTTTATAAAATATTAAATAAAAATAATGCAACAATTTGTATTCTAATACATGTTAAAATAATGGATTAAATTAAAAGTAGTTTTGAAGCTTTGGCATCAAGAAGTATGTTATTATGTACAGGAAATTCGTGTATTCCACCATATTGAATTTAATAATATAATAAAATATTCGAATTACCTTGTACATAATATTATAATCAATTTGTTGAATAAAATGGATCCTGGATACATAACAGGACTACCAGCAAATGTTAAGATGAAAAATAACTTCTGTGTTATGAACAACATAATCACTGTAGCTTAGGTACTGGAATTATCATAACCACCATCGATAAGTAGATAGTGATATTGTGGTTGTCCTCAATCAATGCCATTTTGTTATCGATATGAAATAAATGTGGAATGAATATAAAACTCTAATGAAAAAAATGTATTTATAAAAAAAACTTATGAGAATATTAATTAATTGTCAATAAATGGGATATTTTTTTGGTACCAATAAAATTGTGGAAAATTAATTTATTAATAATTTATTACTGAGTGTAATAAAATTATTTATTTGAATAACAATTTTGTTATGAAATAAAATTGAAAGTGTTGGTAATTTATGTTTTTCTAGCATCATAGTATTTATTGTGAATAAAAATTGTATATATGTCGCATCCATTTAGTGAAATCGCTCATAAAATGTATCCATTTACTGAAAATGACTTTATACTATACTATATGGACAATTTTTTAACCTTTTCATGAAGTGGATGAAATTCATTTTATCCACAATTGTGAAAATTACTATTATACATGAGTATTTTTGGTGTTTTAAATAAATATAAAAGTTGCTTGTTAACATTTGTAACTCGTACATTGTATAAACTAGTTTGTTATCGCTGCGATAGAGCTTACGATATATGCAGTTTTCTGTCGCAACTTTCATAAGTTTTAGACAGGAACGGGTACCCAACTTATAACTTATAATTATATCAAAACAGAATTTTACGAATTAATATATATTATACAGCGAAATATCAATAATAATTATGATACGG
>VUJU01003192.1:0-28325 GCA_009835225.1 Aphis craccivora | reverse complement strand
ATATTATATATAACTAATAATGAAATATTATGTGAAATATTGGACAACATTTCCAGACTTACATTTAGCAGCTGAAGGATATTCTTCTGAATATTTTGAACCTAGTTACCAAGAACCAATATTTGGTGGATTTTCAGTTTATCAAATATTAATATAATTTTATTACTACTCATGCAATGATCTGTACAATTATCCGTTGAAGAATTTAAAGAAAAACAAAAAGGTAATTACTACTACTCATTAATGTTGTGAACTGTGTATAAAATTATAATAATGTATACATAATTTGTGTTAGAACAAATAAGTTTAGCCATAGTTTTAGGTTCTACCCAAATACTCAAATAATATATTATAATTATTATTAGGTATTTTATTAAATAGCCAATAGTTATTAAATTATTTAATTATACACTTATAATCAAAATCGAATTATAATATTAGCTTTTTATTTGCTTATTATACATCAACATCCAATATATTGTCAATGTACTTCACGCATATAAATTTATATATAAATAAACAATACATAAATTGTTGCAATATTAGATATATACTTTTATAATTTACGCAATTTATTTTAATCTATTGTTTTAATCTTCATCGATGTTAAATAACAGAAACAACTAAATACAGAAACATAAATATTTCAAAAACCTCCATGACGTATTAAATGTTATAATTGATCATCACAGATTATAGATAAAACTTTTTATAGATCTGCAATTATTTAAAAAATAACTAACTGACCGCTCTGGTGTATTATAATGTGTAGAATTTACTATTGTCGGTAAGTATTTACTGCATGTAATGGCTTATTATATTTGAATTCAATAATAAATCATAGTTTGATATTGAGCAGAAACGATATATTTTAACCAATACATTATTTTGTGAAATTCTGTAAAATGGTATAATTACATACGCCTATTAATTATATGCCTATCAACTCAAAATATAAACATAGATATTATTATGGCTTATTGAACTAAAAATGTACAGATCTTTGAATTTCTCTAGTAAAAATTAAAAAATATGTATCATATGGATGGTTATTTGAAAAATTATTTATATATCTATACCTAAGTAACGATCCTCTCTATTTTCACACTTATAATACTGTATATTAAAACAACATTTAAAAAAAAAAGATTATTCAGTTGACAATCATAGTATTTTTTTTAGTATATTTTATGTCATATAAGTCGTTTTGACATAAACTATAAGAATATCAAGTTAATTAAACTTCTTGCATTCTAATTGTATATAGTATACATGAATATATCCTATAATCAAGTGAGCACGTATAAATTAAATTTATAAATCTTAAAATATTTGAATCATATTTTATCTAAATATTAATCAACGAAACGTAACTCCAAGTTTCATTTAATTTACAACACATGGTTAGTTATAATATTATTCTTATTTATGTACATAATATGTAGTTTTTTCTTAACCTAGTTTTAATAAACTCATTGATCAGTTAATTATAATATTCTAACTTTGATATGTACCTATTATATTTATAATTAATTTTAAGACTAATATCGATTGACTGTACTAAAAACAAGTCAAGCTCACTAATTATAAATTATACTGATTTTATCTGGATACCAATTAAAGACTACCTAAATCATCAAATATACATCATTGTAAAATCAGTACTTCTATTCCTCCACTCAGAATATAAAATATCTAAATTAATATATGTAAATATTGTTTTTAAAATTAAAATATATCCTACCACTGAAGTTCAGTCACTGAAAAGTCTCTTCTATCATGTAAACACGTTAAGAATTTATTTTGTAATAATTATCTCTTCAGAAGTTCAGCCTATTGTATTCTCTATATACTGATTGTTGAATATCCTTATAACAATTTTATAAAAATATGTAATAAATCATTGATTATAATATCAGTATTAATTATGAATCTATTGTAATTAATAATGGTAATATTTTAAAGAGTATAATTATTTTTGCATTCATATACATGTCCATTTTAATTTATTTTTAAAGATTTATTTTCTTACAAATTAAACTAATAATAATTAAACATAGATTTTAATTCAGCTAATTAAGTTAAAATTAATTAAAATTAATATTATAATTTATAATTAAAACCAATAGACGTCAATGTTAATTATAAATGTGTATTATTTTTGATAATTAGTTAGAAATTAATAATTAATTATTATGTATTATTTAAACACAAGTGATGATGAAATAGTATTAGTTTGATTAAGACACTGTAAAAAAATTATCAGAATATTATTTTCAAATCCTAATGTCCTATTATATTATGATAATTTTTTTTTTTTTTAATTATCAAAATATTAATATATTCGATAATAGTCTGTTGCAATGTTTATAAATCTGAAAGCACATTAAACGTTTTCATAAAGAATAAAATAACAAGTTGTAGAGTAATTTTTTGCTCGTTTAATTTATATAATTTATAAAAACATTGATTATTTTATTCATAAAAATCAAAAACATTAAATTAATTAATCGTACAGTCGTAAGCTAACTAGATCTTCGACTGACGGTGACTGTATAATATCTTCTTCTCGAAATGCTAAGTGCTCTATTCGTATTTATATCAGTTCTATCAACAGCATAAGGTGAAGTGGTATTCTACATCCTAGTTTTATTACCCTTTATTGTTGAATAGCACTATTATGTAAATAGTCGAATAGATGAAAATAACATGTTGATCATCTAGGCTTTTCACATGTACACCATATATTAATATCTAAGTTGAATGTATCATAAATTATACTAACTGTATAATTTATTACACATTGAAATTCATAAAATAATTATATAGGGTTTTGGATTTACTATATCTCTTCCCTCTAAGATGAGTCTTAGACACTGCGCTCTCTTTTTCTGGAACTGTTGTTGAAGTTTCGACTTGTAGCACTGAAGTTTCTGTTTCTTGCATTGGTGTTTGAGTGCATTCGCGTTCCAATAGAACTGGACATACCCATGGTTAGCCAAGTGATTTTTTAATTGCTTTAAGTTTGATAAACCATATGATTATAATATTTATTATAATAATACACACGATACCAGTCCCCCCAGTGACAACATATACATATACTTTTGTTCTATATTACTTTTGTATATATTGTTTTTTTTGCTGTATTTATTTCGATAATTATTAATATTATGGTAATGCAGTTGGTGTATTATGTTATTCCTGATAAATGACCTGGAATTAGGACGTCTTGGTTTGCGTAACCACGACAAATTTCGTTTAACGCAATAATCCCAACTTTTACTAGAATGTGGTTTTTGGATTCTTTGTCTTTATCGAACGTGGCGAAAAGTGAATCGCTACATATAACCATTAATTTGTGTATCTAAGGTTATAGAACATAGTTGTAGCTGTTTTGATATGACTTATATCACAACTCCTTCTGCTCTTGCAATAGTTAGGAGTATTTTACATACGGGTCTCACACTCTTGGAACGCAAAGGATAGGTTTCAGGACATATCGACAATTTGTGAACCTATTTACAAATGCTAGAGTTAAATTATCATAAGTCAAGTAAAGCTTCTTAGATTTAGTAACAACTAAAAAATTGTACACGGGTCTAATAAACATACATTTCTTTTTATTTTCAACAAAACATGCTTCAAGTGGTATTAATTTATACGAACTTAATTTATGTTTTGATACGTACACTAGTGGAATACTTAAAATAAAGACAATGTTATTATTACTTAAACATACCGCCAAATCTGAAAGTTAAAATAAATCCTAAACATTGCTGTATTGTACCTGAAGTGACATATTGGTCATATTGGTCCCGCTAAGTAAAATCAGTTTAATATTTTTAAATTGTTCCAACAGATCTTTCGTACTTATCAAACTCGAATGTATTTGTCCTGACCCCGCACTTATATCTCAACAAAAGTGTTTACCCTTATCAATTTTTCATTCAATATCAGACAACCCCACACCTAACACCAAATTTTGTGTAGTGATCGCTATATAAATAGGTGAAAATAACGTGTTGTTTTCACCTTTGATCTTGGCTATCCGCTATTTGCGTTTCACACGTAATGATATTAATATCTACACTGAATATATCATAAATTATTATACTAACTGTATAATTTATTTACATTTAAATTAATAGCACAATTATATTGAGTTTTCGGTTTACTAGTTTACTACAAACAAAATATAGGATAAAATAGAGTTTTTTATTTTCTATAAAAATACAATTAGATATCCAAATTTAGTAAAATAACAAAAAAAATTGGAGGTCACTTAGCAAAATTTATTGAATACACTGAAACATATTTCATACAATAAAATCCTAATTCAAGGATTTTTATTTTATATGATTTCTCCACAAAGTAGGTATATTGTTAATTGTTATTAAAAACGATAACATACTCGTATACATTGTATCCATGTTTAAAATAACTAAACACTAAAATACTTATTTTATTTATTTGAGATCTGCAACAACTAAATTAATCTGAAATTTGTATTATTTAGAATTAATCAAGCTCACTAATAATAATGTATACTGATTTCATCTAAATGCTAATTAAAGAGTACAACATTTTTTTTTTATTAATGTTTCAGATAATTATCAATTTTATCTTTAAACAAAATGATTAATAGACATATTTATGCTTATGTATATATAATGTATACATGTATTAATGTTATATAAATATTAAAATATGCCTATATCTGATTAGAATATTGTTCATCGTTCGTATATTCAAGTGCTCCGAGTTCTATACAATTTTAGTTTGAATTTAAACCAAATTCAGGCTCATTTAACAGATTTTTCATCTCATCTGCTAAAAATGGCAAATGCAAAATCAAAATATAAAATTATTTTAAAATTATAATACAAAAAATAAAAATTTTATATATTTGTTTTTTTTTTTTTTAAATAGCTGAGAGTTTTGTATCAACGAAGCAATGCCTTGACAATTTTCTTCTTGGGACAGCAATTAGAGCTTTCCAAGTAGAAGGAGCTTGGAATGAAGGTAAGTTTCCTTATGATTGATTTTCTTATCCTTTCAAATGTTTGACTATAATAATAATAATAATAATATATATATATATATATATATCTTTGAATATTATACTTTATATTCTAAAATAAATATGAGATGTCTTACCTACAAATATGTATACTAATAGTTGAATAAAATTATAAATTTAATTGAAACTTTATTAATGACGATAGATTTTTGTATTCAAAAATGTATATAATATTTTTAAATGTAATAAAAAAAAAAATCTAATAAATATAAACATTTAGAACTAAAAATCATATACATTGTACCTTAATAATAATAATAATATATTTTAGCTATTTAGCATTGAGAATGTATTATAGGTATAATATTTAATAAACACCTATCATATAATTTTCATATTATATATAATATAATGCATTTTTATATTAAAATAGTATATTTATTTCAGTATTAGATATTTTATTTTGATGTATAATTATTTTCATTAGTCTTTCTCCCACCTCATAATTTTTAAAGTAAATTATGAGTACTTATAATATTGAGTTTCCTTTGACAGACATTATTCCAAAGCGCAGTAATATTTTGTTGTATGAAACAACACTTTTTAAATCTATTATATCTACATTAAAATTGTACCAATTACTGTCGAAATAACAAACACAGTATATGTACATGTTTTTTTAAGCAATTTTTAAATTAAAATTCACTGTTACCGATTAAATTATATTTATTTTTTATAAGGGATGAGGGAGGGTGCTAATTCTAATCAACTTCCAATTTCAGTCAAATCATATTCCATACTAAGCAACAATATTATCCTTAAATATGTTTAGTCCCTAGTATAGAAATTCTAGGGGTTATAGAATATAATTTATTTCTTCCCTAATAGTACGGAGATTATTTTCTCTATGCCGACAAAACATTGACTTCACTTTAAAAAATCAATCAAATATATAAATTAAGATGATATTTTTCTCCATTTATTTTAAAAATGGAAAATACGAAAAGATTATAAACAAATAGTTTGTTTATCTATTGGTATAGATATTATCAAATAGGATTAAGAATGTAATCATTAAAAAGATAATTTGAGTTGTTATAATTAGGTTAGGTTAAAGCAGTGTTTCCCAAACTTTTTAACACCACAAACCAATTTGATGTTATTTTATAGGTCACGGACCATCTTAATTTTAAGAAAATTAGAATACTAGAAAGATTTTTTTTTCCTTTTACTTTACGTTATATTTTATAATTATGATTCTTAAAAATCTATGGTACCACGACTAGCTACTATGACAGGGCTAGGGAAAAAATAAGGGCGTCATTCGAATGAAATTTTATGTAGATGATTGTAAAATTTGTATATTGTTTTTTGTATGATAACATTTTATTCGGAAAAAAATGTATTCGAATAAAAAATTATTCAAATAATTTTCAACTACGATTATTTGAATAAAAAACTAATCCACTAAATTTAAAATGATACTAGGTATTCGAATAATTTTCGATCATTTTATTTGAGTAAGTATGGTTGATGATTTTCAATAAACACATTAAAAACAATATTGCTGAAGCCTGGAATTGTATATTAACTTACATAATTATAAATTGTATTTTATTCAGCATAAATGCAAAAATATTATAAATATTACAAATATATTATATCAATGGAAGAAAGTAAATTTTTTTTTATTTTTAGTATTTTAATCATAGGTATAATTTTAGTATTAATAATTTAGCAATATTATAATATGGATAATATTTTATCATTAATAATTTATAATATTATTTCGTAATAATTATAACAAATTTTGAAATGTATTAAATAATAAGTCTAATAATAGCAATAGTTACTAATTTTCATTATAATTCAAATATTAACCGAAAATTATTCGAATAACTATCTTTAAAATTTTGTCGAACAATAGTTGAAAATTATTCAAATACTTTTTAATTTGAATAATTATGTTTTCAAATTATTCAAATAAATTTGTATACAAATGATTGTAAAATAAATCATTTAAATACATATTTATTCGAATAATTATCTACATTCGATTTTGCACAATTCTGCCCACAGACCGCTGGTTTTCAAACACTGGATTAAAGACGTATAGGTCAATTTATTATGATATTTTAACAATAACAATATAGTTGGCAAAACTTACAAAAGTTATACATTTAAACATTCATAATATGACTAGGTAGTAAGCTTGATTTAAATTATTTTGATAATTTTCAGTTGTCTTCAATTAAATACTTTAATGTTTAAGGAATTATTATTTGTTCAATGTTTATAATATTAAATACATTAAATTTCCCTTTGATTTCTTTTTATATAATTGACATAGCTGAAACTAAAAAATATTATTAGGGACAAGACAAATGATAAACATGAAAAAAAAATTTTAATTCCTTATAATTGTATACAGTAATTTACATCTTTTTAATGTAATGCAATTACTATACATCCAGACGGTATTAAGTCAAGCCATGACCTAACTGGTCTGACCCGTATTCTCACCTATGATAATTGATGAATTAAATTGCATATTATCTTAAATTTAAAACAAATATCTATCTAGAGTCTAGACATTTTCTATATACCTACTTTGCTAGTTAGTATAGTATTTCAATCAAAAATTTAGTATTATTATTTTAATTTTACCTATCATAAGTAGTTAGTTAAATATAATGTAAAATAATGTTCGAGAAAATTAAGAAAATCCTAACGATGGAGCACCTGATTCTTTAAAGCACTATATTAATTATATTACCATTTAAAAGACAAATATTGTTTTTGATACATCGTAAATAAATTCAATTCATATTATACATTATTATATGTATTATTTATTATTATTAATTTTAATATTTAAAGAATTTGAACTGAACATTTAAAAATATAATTTATTTATTTAATTTACAACAATATCAAGTGAGCAACCTAGTTTATTCTTTTTAAAAACTATTATTAATAGCTACCTACATATTAAGAAAAAAACAGATATACATTGCATTAAAATAATAACTACTGGTACATATAGATATATAATGGACAATGGTTATGATATCAATTTCAGCAACTGTATCGCTTAATGTCTATAAACATCATAATTTATATTATATTATAATATTATGTTAACGGTCAAAATATAAATATGTTATCTAGTTTATTAGATGTTTATTAAATAATTGCAGACTATATAATCTATGATTAATCAAAAATACATAAATTATGGTTGCTTCTAAATTTTAAACTTTAGTTCCGCTATATAATATTACCTTATAGCCTGAGATAGTATACAATTATTTAGAGAACTTTTAATTATGATAAAATAAATATGAACCAACTGAAAATAATAACATGAATAAGCGATTAAATAATATGATGAATGAATAATTTGTTGTGATATTATAATCGATACTGAGTATTAATATAAGAAAGCTTCACTAAAGATAATACATATTATGGTTTAAAGTATTTTTTTTTTTTTTTTTTTACTACCTTAATTGAAAAAAAAAATAAATGAAAATGTTTATTTTCGTGTTTCTCTAATACAGTCAATATACAGAGCTAATTAATGCAAATATTTTTTAAGTTAAATAATTAATTCCTATTAAATATTAAAACATTGTAAACTTATGTAGCGGAACTTAAGCAAAGGAAACTGGTAGTAGAGAGAACTTATATATAATGAGCTAGTGGGTAGGTACGTACAAGAGCAAACACAGCAAGAAACTATGTACAGCATATTGCTATATACCTACTACAGTCGACAGTATACTAAAATATACTTAATTTAATAAATTTTGTTTAAGTCAATAATGCATCAATTATGTAGGCTATGATAAAATACTTATATATAATTGAGATTCTAATTATTTTTATTTTTGGATCATAGCGAAATAAAATAGTATTTATAAATCTTTGGTGCTTTGACGTTAAATTTAATTTTAAATGTTTATTAATGAATAATAATTTTTTAATATATTCACTGGATACATATTATCATTTTTAAAGTATTATGATATTCTTATAACAATTATACTTTTTTTTATTAAAATGTAATATTATTAAAAAAAAATAAAACCATTAACTATAAATAGGTACATGGTGTCTATTGAATAATTTGAATTATTCAATCCTACAGTAAAGATGGTCACTTGTATTTTGTGTAATGAAATTAATCAATTCTTAAGTTTTTTATCATAAATATTATTTTTTAAAGTTTACTAAAAACATTTTTAATATCAGATAAGACAGAATCAATCTGGGACCATTATTTCCATTCCAATGAAGCAAACAAGTCGTTTAGATACTTCTTAGACTTATCAGAGTCAGTAATTGAAAAGCACATATAGAAGAGTGTCATCTAGATTAGCTGATATATATAAAGGCATGGGAGTGTATGAATTTCCATAATCTACAATTAACGATGGTACACATTTTAATTTCAATGGAGACATTGCTGCGGATTCGTACCATAAAATAGATATAGATGTCAAACTTCTTTAGAAATTGGGTGTCAGTTTCTAGTATCAAACTAAATAGTTATAATTATAAATATAAATTATGTAATACTCAAAATTTGATTTCAGGTTCAAGTTTATCGATTTTCTATAGCTCCAACTAGAATTATTCCAATGGTTCTGATCATTTAGCTGGAAAAGCAGGAATAGCTTATTATAATAATCTAATTGACAAATTAATCGAAAATGTAATCGAGACAATGGTATTAATAACATTTTATCCATACCACAACATTAACCTAAATATAACGAAATTAAAAAAATATTAACTTATTCCCAAGCTATTGACTAAATCTTGATTTAGGTATCGATGTATCACTATGACATGGGGGAAATTTTCAATCTACTTGGAGGACTAGCAAATTCGGCTAGTTATATATTTTATGAAAATTATACGAGAATCTGCTTCGAGAATTTTGGAGACAGAGTAAATATATACTTAAATTATAATCATATAATAAATACATATTGTTATATAGTATTTTATTATATTATTAATGTTTGAACAACTAATATTATGAATTATTAGATAAAATATTGGACATCGACTGTATACATACATCTAGCGACTGAAAAATATGGTTCTGAATATTTTGCTCCTGGTTACCAAGATCCATTATTTAGTGGATATTCAGATTATAAATCATTACATAATTGTTTTATTACTCGTGAAATAGTTTATAAAATATACAATGAAGAATTCAGAGAAAAACAAAAAGGTAAACTATTATTAATCAATGTATGTAGGTACCTATTTATATTTAATATAATAATTAATATAGGGACTTATAGTTAATCCCTACAAAATGCTAATAACTAATGTGTATCAAATTGTAATAATGTATACATAATTTGTGTTAGGACAAGTAAGTTTAGCTATTGATAGAGCATAGTTCTACCCAAAAGATCAAAATAATTCTAAACATTAAAAATCTGCTGAAATAGCACGAATGTCAACAGTAATTATTCTTTAAAATATTTTAATTAAGACAATTTTAATATTAAATTACGTTTTAGTTTGGTTTAATAGCATTTGTTTTAGCCATGAATTTTTAGAGTCTATTTATAGGACTTACAAGAAAAAAAAATACGAGTAGATCGAGTTCAACAATTTACAAAAGAAAAACAAGAATTAATTAAAGGTATGAAACAATGATGTGATAAATTTTTTTTTTTTTATTAAAACAACATTATTATTAACTTTTATTGATATTCGTCCCATTAAATTAACCACAACTTAACAAAGTCACATTGTTTTAAATTATACATGTCTGATAGATTGAAACAAGTTTAAGTAGCTATCCTTCTGCGTTTTAGAATGCATTCGATACAGACAATAATGAGAACTTTTCTTACTTCGTATAATAAACTATCATTTTATCATCCTTTTTTATTCAATAAATTTAAACTAGAATATATTACCTATACTAAAGATCAAAGCTTTAAATGTATGAATATTATTTTCGTCCTCTTGTCGACATAACGAGAAATAAAAGTTACTATGCTTATGGTCTAAACCCGATTAAATAGCTATAAATATTTAACTAAAATATCTAAAATATTATTACAGGGGCATATGATTTTATTTTATTCAACTATTATAATAGTGTAAAAGTACGACCAATGACCGATGAAGAATTTGTCACTGAACCTAATCTCAAAAGAGGAGATTGAGAATATTTCATGGACCTACATAATACTACAGAAGCTGAAGTAAAATTATAATATATTTTTATATTCTTAGAATTAACTATACTATATTAACTATTGATACATTCAATTCATACTATTCAAGGTTTTTGAAGGATTTTTAAATTGTTTAAAATGGGTTAAAGATAAAATGAATAATCCAAAAATATGTATTGGAGAAAACGGATTTCCTGAGGAAGATGGCATTGATGAAAGTGAAACAAAAATAGCTTATCACACAGTGAGTTGAATACTTATAATGCATTTAAAATAATTTTTACCATGTGTTATTGGTAAAATCAACTTTAATAATATTAATATGTTTTGCATTTGCGTATAGAAACATTGCGTAGATAGATTATCCAATATCTAGATAATAAGAGAAATTATTGTTTCAGGGCAAATTAAATAAATTGCTTGAAGCATTGGATGAAAAAATAAATGCGTTTGGTCATTTTTAGATACACTTGAATTCACTTTCGGTTATTGCCTATTGGTAATCATTTTATTTAAATACATATTTATTTTGTATAATTTTATAACTTTGACATAAATCATACTTTTACGTATATGAACTATATTTTGAACTATACGTATGAATGTATGATACTACTTAAATATATAATTTTATATTACAGGAAGAGATTTGGAATTTATGCTGTAGACTTTAATGACGAATCAAGATCATGTTCAAAGAAAAATAGCTCCCCATTTTTTCAACAATTGTTCCAAACCAAGAAATTACAAATAAAAAATTAGAATGAAAAAAGAAAATAATATTAATATAAAATATTTGCATTTTAATTATATCTAATAATTTAAAACAAAAATATTACCACCTTATATTTATCTTTATAGAAATTGGTAATAATATTTATGTAATATGTTTTTTTTTTTATTAAATAGCCAATTATTATATCATTTTAATATTAAATATACAATATTTATAATCAAAATCGAATTAGATTAACTTTTCGTTCGCTTATAGTGCAATAGTGGTGCTCGGAATACTGTCAAAGTACTTACCTATATAAATGTATATATGTATGTATCTAAACAATATAAGATTATATAATTTTAGCTTATTACACTAAGAAAATACAGGTCTTTGAATTTATGTAGTAAAAATCATTAAAATATTTATTATATTTTGTAAGAATATTTTAAAATGTATTTATATATTATATTATATATCTATAAATAACTATCCATTCCATTATCACACTTATAATGCAGTCTATTTAAATAGGTTAGAATAATTTAGGGCAGAGTTCTTATTCTGAAATATAAATTTTCTATTTTCACTCTAAATGTTTCATGTATATTATAAAAAATAATATAATATATAATATTATAAGCCCAAGTTCAGAAAGTATAGGTTTATATTTGACACGGTTTATCAACTTTTCGCTGATTATTCTGATCGTGCACAGACCATCTTGTCGTAATAAGAATAATTATATAATAAATTTAATTATTAAACTTTATCTCTATATCATGCTAAATATAAATGGATATGAAAAACTAACCAATTATTTTTTTAACTAAAATTGTTGTTTTCTTTACTAAGACATTTTTATGTTTTTTAATCATTTTTTTCAAATGTATTGTTTTCCTAAGAAAAGTTTATTTTGTTTCACATTTTTTTTTTAATTTATATTAAAAATGGTCTTCAAATCGATAATAACATCACAAAAATGGTTTTTAAATGTATTTTTAATGAAATCATCAAAGAATTTTTACGTTTTAAATTTTTTCTTTTCTTGAGCACCGTTTACTCTAAGATTTACTTAATTTTACATTGTTATCCAATACTTTTATGTTTTAGAAAAACTTCGCAGCTTAAGTTAACATTGATGTATACTTTATTTTCTGCTATTTTTGTATATTACATACAAAAATTCAATTCTTTTTAAAAAGAAAAAAAAAAACATATTATCTACTTACTGTAAAACCACATTTTCATGTTATTTACATTATTCATGTTTAGTTTTTAATGATATCTTATGTTGTACAAGGTTATTTATAAATATGTATTTTTTTTTTTTTTGTATTTCGACTTTTTATGTTATCTTTTAATATTTTAATGAAAAGAATTATTGTTAACATAGAATAATCCATTCAGAAAATAAAATCTTATAGATACTTTTTCCAGTTTCTTATAAATTATGTTCTACTATAAGTTATATCTTGGTTATTTTTGTATGATATCATTCTAATTGAATTAGCGATGAAACCAGTAGTATAGTCTTGATACTATAATATATATATATATATAATAAAACAATATTATGTAAAAACTGTTATTATACTATATACCTAAATAATTAATTCAATTTCTTTTAATTTATGTTTTTAAATGTTCAATTATAAAGAGCTTATCACATACCTAATATTCTATTAAAGTATTTCTACTTTAACATGCACACTTTTATCGTTTTAAATACATTAACTTATTGCGGTTTAAAATTGTATTAATTTTGATGAATTCCGTGTAGTAAAAATTGATTAAATTTACAAAATAATTTAATGTAATGCAATAATTCGAATCATTAATCAAGTAAATCTGAAGATTGTTAATTTAATTTTAAGATTTTATCACACTATAAATTAATTCCATTTTCAATAAACACTACATGGCTAATACACTATGTATAATGTATATATATATTATCACTTTCAAAGTGGAAATTTGTATTAATTTTTCACCTATATTCATTATACAATTTTGAAAGTATAATACTTGAGTACAAAATATAATTTTACGATATTTAATTTTTTTTAATACGTTATTATATTATACTTTAAAGTTTTAAACATGAAATCACTCTTTTTATTCTATTTAATTTTATATTATTTATTTCCACCTGCAAACTATGCGATTATTAAATTACAAAGATATAATTTATTTATCAAACATGCACTATGCAATAGTGATATAATTGTATTAATAATAATTAAAATTGTAACTTTTTTAAATAAAATGTTTTACCACTATTTGTCTTTAAATGATTATGGTAAAAGTATGGCAGCAAGCTACGGTCACATAATACATAATTTTGTTTTCAAAATCCATACAATGTGTCCTTTGTTATTTAATAATGCAAGTAGCTGTTATGAATTATTAATATTCAGAACATACCTAATAATTCGGAGTAGATGCTAATGTAAAAATTTTACATTGCCGTTGGTAAAGATGTATAAATATATTATATTCATTCCTATATAGTCATACAGAACTATACAATAATGTGTTTACGATGATATCAAACGTACCATTCGTTCGTTATACAAATAATATTTCTCATGTGACTGTTATTACTCCAAATGGTAACAATACACTCAACTGTTTAATGTGTCCCTCAAACCAAACGTGTGCTGTCTTTCGCCCAAGGCGGAAAAAAATAAATCACTAAAAACTGAAGTCACGTGTTTTCCAAAAGCACAAGTATAACTATTATCCATATCCTGACCTCCGGCATCATCCCTTGCGGGGTTAATTGATTAATGGTTTATTTGACAACAGCATTTACGTCATTCTAACCCCTGCGTTCCCGTCGACAATCCAGAACCCTGAATATGTCGCTCCCTAAAACCCAAGGGCAGCCGTCATTGTTCAAACAATAATCGGTCTTATTGCTCTTGTTGCATCGGAGGGTTGTGGATAAATAAAAACCATATAGGGATTCCCCGAGCTACTGCTGATGCTGTGTTATCCGGGTGAATCATTCGGTCATTGCATTCGTTGCATAACGAAGGGTTGAGCACGACTCAAATGGGGTTTTCAGTTGAATAATAATAATAATTTTAATAAAACTCAATAATGAATGGGACAATAATCGTCAGTGTAATCTGTAATTGAAAATGTGTCTACTGAATATCATAACAACAGTTAACGTTGCTTTTGTTGTTTATGTCTTTTTCATTGACCATCGAACATATTGCGTACGTCGTTAATTATTATAATTAACTAGAATGGAAACGTGATTTTAAATTTGTCTTAATGTATTTTTTGAATTTTGTTAACAGCATAATTGAGTACCTACCTATTTATAATGACTCCAAAGAAGAAGACAAATTTTGAGAATTGAAATATGAGTATCTAAATTATAATACAATATTGGCATACAATATACATACATATTAAGTTCAGTTATTGTGTAATAGCAGGTTAATTTCTTAAAAACGTAGATATAGGTGTTAGCAAATATTGAATATATTAATTTTTTTACACGACGAAAAAAAATGGACACATTATAATTTATAGAGAGTAATTTGTTTTTTGGTTTTTTCTTCCTTGATCAGCATCGTCGTTTAGAAAATATAATTAAATTTAAAATAGGTAACGTGACGTGAAAAGATATAAAATCTCCACTCAGATGTCACCTTGATGCCAATATTATAAATTTATCACGCCTTGATGCACCCTTTTAAGCACAACCTTTGTATAGTTGCTATTGCATGACACCATTATATTTTTGACACACTCAATGTCTAATTTGTCGATTTGACAAAATTGGACAGACTTAAAAGAAAAGTAATATAATTTAAACGAAATGTTGGAACGACTAATGAATTTTAAACCAAAAACTGATTTTTACGCAGATATTGAAATAAAATTGGATATTTTATGCAACTAAATTTCTTTACCGTGAACCAAAGAACCATGTAATAATAGCTGTTTTAGAAATTTTAAATTAAATTACTTCAAATAAATTAAATTATACTAATAAGAGATCGCATTGGTAGTTTAACAAATATTTGAGATTAAAATGTATTTTATGATGAATTCTGTGAATTAGATAACAAAAATAAATTAATAGAGCTTTTGAAGGTGACATTAGTTTTAACTTAGAATTTATTACATTTTAAAACTTAATAACGACATTTTTAAGATGAACAAAAAAACAATCGTATTTTCAAGAATTAAAAAAATGTAAAAACGACAAAAGATATATTTCTAACCATCTCCTATCTAATTCCACTCAATATAATTATTTTTGAATATGTACCATAATTTATCATTGCATTTAAATTAAAATAATAATACAATACACTCTGTCAGTGAATCCTGACAGTTTTTGTTTTAATTTTTTTATTTAACAGTTTGGGCTATTATATAGATACAATTCACAATCAATTAAAAAAGTATTTATATACAATAACAATCTACTGAAGTTTATCTATGTACAAATTATTGAAATTAAATATAAATAATTGATGATTATACATTTATTAAATTTAAAACAATCAAAAATGTTTTAATATACCTACCTTATAAATTTCATAAACTATTAAAATAATAATTTTTAGTTAAATAAAAATTTGTTTTCTTAAAACTGAAATTCAAAATTATTTTAGTTTGCCAAATATACGATATATACGTATCATATATATGAGTATTTATTTAAATATTTGTCTTATAAAAATAATAAAAGTATATATTATTTTCTCAGAAGCTTTATTTGGAAAGAAAATAATACAATAAATTAAGTTTTAAAATAAATTTTTATTAGATTGTTTAATTTGTTAAATGTTTTGGTATTAATTTTTAAATACATACTTGTGTTTGAAATATAATGAAACCTGAAGAACAGTGTATAATCAATGGCTAATAAAACTATATAAATATAGATACCTAGTTGTAAATTACTATGATACGATTATAATTTTTTTTTTTTTACGTATAGATATTTTATAATAATTTAAATAAATGTGCTTAGTAAAAAAATTAATTAAAATATCGATTTCATATGAAAATAATGAAAACTCAGTTTTGATTGTACTGGAATTTTTTATAACATCCCGTATGTAGTAAACTTAATATAAATATTTTTTTTATAGCATGGAAAATATAGTTATTGTTAAGTGTTTATATAAGAATTTTTAGGTTTTTTATACTTTCATCTTGGACATATTTTTAAATTAAATTTAACTTGTAATTCATTTTCAATTTAATAATATTTAATGTGTAACTATGAATATTATATATACATACATAAGTATATAAAAATTATGCTTGTGTAGTATTAAAGTTCAAAAATAAGTACCAATAATATAAGTAAAATTTAATGTTTTATTTACTGATTTTATGACTAATAAAATAAAGTTTTGGATTAAAGTCTAATTTATTTTTTCATCGATATTTTATTTTTGACCCCCGTTAACATAAATATGAGCTATAAAATACACTTAATACCTGTATTTCCAAATAAATAAAATATATATTTAAAATTTATTTCAAAATAAATAGAATATGATACTTTATTAAACTCGCCAATTCTATGACAAACTCAATATAAGTATAATGCAATAAATATATTTTGAAACTATATAATTTAAGCTTAAATAATGGCCAATTTAAAATAAAAATTAAGTAAAATTTTTTTTCTATTGATGAGTATAAATATTATAGTAATAATTCCATCCATTATAGTGTTAATTATGAAGTTCCAGAAGTGGGTATACTAAATATTAAACCAGTGATAAGAACTGTTTAAACTAAGCAATATTTTATGTAAGATAATAATAATAATAAAAAAAAATTAAAGAGAAATGGTAATACAGGAAGAGAAGATGTTGTTTGAAGAAAAACAATTTCCACATCAGATCTACATTCGCTATTATTTACTCGACACGGGATAACGCTAGAAATGATCAGGAAAAAAGGAACGGAAAGCACATACACCCGGTTTGCAAATTGCCATGAACGAATTTGCTTATGTGTTTTTCTCTATACGCCTTACCCACATACATCCAGTCCTCATTTTATGGCGACAAACATCAAAAGCTTCCGTGAAAATTGAATACGTGCGCCTTTTTTTATTTATTTATTTTTCTTATTTTTTACTTCGTCTCCTTCACACGTACCTACTCACACTTTCTATGTTCTTCACACCTTGAATAATACACGAGAAATACGTTGCTTTCCCTTATTTTCATTCTTTGACTGTTACGTACCCTTATTGGCGTTATGTACCTATGTACTATAGTGTCAAGGTGATTTGTAAATGCGTTACCGACACGAACAGCAAGATAAGTCTATGCAAATTACATACAAGATCAACATCGAAGTAGGGTATTGAAATGTTTTGTTCATTTAAATACAAAATATGTTTTTAGGAATTGTTATAAAAATATTATATTACTATATAATTTAACTCATATATTTTTTCTATATGATTTGTAAAAATTATTCATTAGAAACGGACTATATATATTACACAAGAAATATAAAACGTATAAATACAAATATTTAATTAAAATATTTATGATTAAATTTTGTCGTTGTTTTTTATGAAATTTAGATATTATAAAAAATAAAAATAAAATAGGTACTAGTAAATATATTATAGAATAAAATTATAACGTGTCTACAAAATATACAAAGTTTTCTGTTCATTATTTATGGTCTGAATACATAGAATTATTAACATAATTAGAACCAAGTTTGAAAAGAAAAACAAATTAACTATACTTTCAGCGTATTAATAATTAAAACAAGAAATTTGACTAATATACATATTTTTATATTAAAAATTGATTGACAAAGCACAATCTGTCAAACTATAATGGTTGTATGTATTCTTTTATTTAAACATTGACATAAATGTAAGTGGTATGCATTAAGACACTATAACTTTTTTTCACACCATTAATTATTTATCATAAACAAACGATAAAATAACACTACAATAATTTTAACTCGTAGCATTCATAAATTATATCTATGACGTTGCATTTTGTATTATGAAGGTACACAATTTAATTAATATTATTTACATAAACAAATGAAAAATAGATTTTCGTCACTAGGTATATTTTATTAGAAAAATACACACATACAATAGAAGTTTTCAATTATAAATGAGTTATAATAAAACAAATTATAATAGTAAGTAAATTTTTAAAATAGAGCAAATATTAACTCAGTAAATCACCTTATGCATTAATTATGTATTAAAATATAATATAATATAATGTATAAAAAAATATTAACTACATTATAGTACATACATACAAGATACAACTTATTAACCATTGTATGCAATTGTTTTGAAGTAGTGTCACTGTAAAACTTTCAATACAACTTGATTTAAATGTGAACAATATCTACCATGAAATAAATCTTTTCTAGTAATTCAATTTAGTATATATTATTATAAAATATTTTATTAAACTTATGGATATTATCTTAAAATACATGCATAATGTATATTATTTGTTATTTTGTTTAAAAAATGGTGAAAAAAGATTGTTTGAAACATTTTCTTCAATATTTCAATATTTAATGAAATAGACACTTATTACATTTTTTTTAGTTAGAGTCAATTTTAAAATAGGTAAATAAGTATTTTCAGTTTTTCGAATAAAAAAAATATCAGATTTTAAAAAGCCTTCTGAATTCTAAGAGATACGAACTTTGGTAATGTTCGATACACATAAAAATAATGTTTATATTAAACTTTTTAATTTTTTGTAGTCTATAATACTCTATAGTTTTAATAATAATAATATAACTACCTAGGTAAGTCAGGGTTATTTAATTATATATTAAACTATTTGTTAAAATCGATTACTTTATAATATTAAATACAAATATTTAGTGTATTAAATGTATATTCGATAATTTCCTTTTAAGCATAAATCAACTATTTTATATTCCACTGCTAAGTACAAATTCCATTATGTAGTAAACCGACAAATTAAATTAAAATAAATAGAAAAATTTGATGATTTTGATCTAAAAGTTAAAAAATGTATTAACAATGTCTAAGCTTCTACGTGGTACTTATTCTTCAATTTCAAATTCTCCCATATTTAAGTCTTCTAATATTCAGAATCCTTAAGGTTAGGATTAAATAGAATCGAGGAATCATAGTAAAAAATACTCGTCTATCATCTTAAAAACAAAAATATAGTGAATTATCCAATTTTTTCTTTGAAAAAAAAAATACTAACCAAACACAAAATCATGACTTTCAAAAGTTCTTACAAATATCTCTCCAAAAAATGATAGTCTACGGAAATCAACAAAATAAAACATGTAAACATAAACTTTCAATCTAACAACTAAGAAGTTTGATAGAAATTTTGTTAAATACAACTTTCATTAATAATAACTAATTAGCAATTATCTGTCTGATATATCCCTAGTCCCGACCACATAATTAAGTAGGTAATCTCTTCTTGTATCTAAAGTGCTATTGATAATTATCTTAATTCCTCACTTCATGTATCAATTAACTAATAAAAGCTTTTATCAATTTTCAATCATGATAAATACTGATACATCTACATAAATTCTCATTTATAAACAACTTATAAACACTTAATTAAACATATCATGGCTTTCAACTGTGAGGTAATGAGCACAATAAAACATCAAAACAAATTCACCTAAATTATATTGAACTACGAAAATTAATTAATTCGCCTCATCACGTCTTTAACCACGCGATTCATACTGGTTTCTAATTAAAAAACTGCGTATATATAAAAAAAAAAATTTTAATATTTATTTTATTTTGTTAAACATTTAAAACATTTTTCGTGTTTCTATAATCAACATTTTTTAAATTACAATATATAAAAAAAGAAACTAAAATTACTTACAAAAAAAATCGTAGTTATACAATTTTATAAGAATTTTAACATCAAACACACATACAAATTAATGTAATTTAAAGCGATTTTTTTTTAATTTCTTCCAGAAAAACTTATTACAAATCATTTAATAAACTTCTAAGTTTTGAGTATAAAACCTCGAATATAAAATTTTATATAATTGCAACTATTTAATCTTTATTTTCCAATTATGTATTTTCAATTTTTTAAATATTGTAAAAAATATTTTTAGGGAACCTTTTACTAAGTTATTAAAATACATTGTATATTAAATGTTGAAAAAAGACATTCAGTATTTTATTCAAAAATAATTATATCTTATATACATAAAACTAACATTGAATAATTTAATGTATATATAATATATTATATAAAATATATTTACCTAAAGAATAATCTAAATCAAAAACGTTTAATAAGATTTAAGCTTTATAAAATAATTAGTGTTTATTCTTCACTTTTAAATTAACAATAATGCTATACTTATATATTTTTATTGTTAAAATAAGTCAATTTGTAGTTATTTTGAATGTTTATGAAAAATATCCAAGTTGAATCAAATTAAAATTTGATTAAATACTTGAGCTTTAGAAACACAAATATAACCAATTACTCTGATTAAATAAACTGATTTTTACTTACTCCTTTCCAGATGAGATGATTAATCATACTCAAATTTAAAACAACAAAATCCTACACAACATCGTTTAACAAAAGCCGTTTTGGTTCGATTATTATTTCCGGTTGTTATTGACTATTTTTATTTAATAAACATACATAATTTTTTAAATCTAAAATAATTCTAATTAAATCGAGTACAACATAAACATGTACACTCGTGTATTAATTTTTTTTATTAAATTTTAATAAAAAAAAAAATGTATATATTTTGACAAATTATATTATTTATTATACCATAAGTTTACAGTAGTATAATAAAATTAATTTTTCAAGGAATTCATTTTTTCCGGTTGATTTTATATATCTATATCTATATATACACATATATAATATATTATATAATATATATAGATTGAAAAACTTATAAAATCCTTGTATCAAATTTTCAAATGCTAGGTATGAAAACATTTTTTTTTTTTTAATATCTTACCAATTTATCGATAATTTTCATGATTTTTATGAGTTTTATCAATATTTACACGATTATAAATTTGGGTACTTTTAAACATTTACTATTATTTATTTTTTATGCCCTCGACGTATTAACTTAATTTTTATGGACATTTCAAGCTCAAATTTGAATAAAATTACTTATTTAAAGAATCATGACGATATTAATTATTATTTTGTTATAATTTAAAATTATTATTCGTGTGAACTTAAGACTTTTAGGTACATTTTATTATTATAAATTGTATTGTACTCAATAACAATTATAATTTGTTTTAAGATATTATTATCTGTTTAAATTAGATATCTATTTTTATTGTTTCACATTATTTGCTGAAAGATTTTATTAAATTGTAACATATATAAGTTGACATTATATTATAATAATATGATATAAATTATAAATATATATTATTATAATAATTGTCTTCATTAGGAGGTTTCTTCATTCAAGTATTTACTGAAGCCACTAAATAGTAAATACCCTACAACATATACCGATACCACTTATTGTAAAAATATATTTTTATACATTTTGTAAGACAAAAATGAATCTTAAAAAAAAATGTATGGTAATAATTTGAATATTAAATTTAACATACCTGTTAATTGTTATAGTGACCCACTAGTAGCCATTATAGAGCAAAACGGTACCCACTTGCCTACATTTTTAAATTATTTAATAATGAACAATAATGAAATAGGTAAGTTTTAATAAATTTTCATAGCGAAAAATAGGTCAATAATTTGTACTTTCAACAAATATATCTATACTGGATGTCTTAGCACGACTCTCTGTATGCTCTGGTTGTTAATTGGAGACATAATTTATGAGATGTAATAACTCTTAGTAGAAATAAAAATACCTCTAAAACATTAAAAATTCAATTCGTAATAGTCAACTAGAATTATTCATATGAGTAATTTAATTGTGTATTCAATAAAAACATAAACATTTATATTTTTTTTATACATACAGAAGAAAGGAAGTAATCATATAAATGCTTAAAATACATGCATTGATGATTGTTCCATTTAATAACGTGATATTTTAGAACACTAGATAAATATTAGTAGATAGTCACAACAGTACAACAGTTTTTAGTCCTTAATAACTAATAACTTGTTTATAGGTATTACTAATTACATATTGTTGTTAGGAACTCGTTTCACTTCGTTTACCCTAACACATGGTATAAGTGCCATATTAATTGTTATTTATAAATTTAAAAACAATGAAAAACCATTGAATTTAAGTAATGGTTCAGAACAAAACTGGGTTAAAACTAAATTTGTTAACATTCTGTCGTTTTCATTATGCTTAGGAATTAAGTATAATAACTCGGGGAATACGTTTTGCTCAATACCTATGTAAAAAGTAAATTTGAATAGTTCATTTCATATAGGTAGATACTTCTAATATTGTAATTATTATAATTATATAATATATTTAATAATACAAAAATATTTTGTATCTGTTTATTTTGTGTACCTGTACTCAACTTATTTTTTATTATTAGATATCTATGTTATTGATATTTTTAAAACGATATGAAATCATTTATTTATAATTTATTACAATTTTTTATACGTAAAATCAAAAATATTTATTATTATAAGAAAAAAACATTACATAGGTATATCATAAATCATAATGTACCTGATACGATTGATAAACAAATAAGGAATCTCAATTTTTAATTGTTACTAATTATTTATTTTAACGTTAACAAAACTATTGGTTATTTCTTCTTTTTTGAATAATGCTATACACCAAAATTTATATTTTTTGAATTTTATTACTTTCAATATGTAGACATAGTTTCTATTCATCGAATATTTTTTAATGTCTTGATACGTTTTCCACGTCAGTAAGATACTTTACTTCGAGGTTAAGTGTAAATATCAATATTTGCTGTAAATCTAAACTTATTGTTTTATAAGCAACATGGGGACCTAATAATTATTAATTTTAACAATTATATTAAAATATGTATTATGTATCACTAGTTTATACACATTTAATGAATGTCAAGATTATTTTAAAATGTATAAAAATTATCATGTATCATTATGTAAACATAAATGGGTGTTTTAAAGTGTCAATCGCTCTTGAAAATTGACAATAGCCGTTTGGTAGGATGTGAAAGGAAGTGACAATATAGAATTATCATCTGATTATTGATTTCATTTCAATAAATACTAAAACAAAGTATTTCACATTCTACATAATACCGTAGTAATGATTCATAACTTATTATAAATTCATAACTTTTCTATTTTTGAAATCACATAGGCGTATACCTACTCAATTTTATTACATCTTATACTAATGCACTCAATTATTATATCATAATTCTAGATAAGATACACAAAAAAAAATTGTATTTTGTTCGTTCAAGTTGCTGACAGCCGTACGCCCGTACAAGGTACGTAAGAGACAATAACCAAAAATATACAAATTATGACTCATAATATACTATGCACCTTTAGTTATTCCTGAAAATATTACTATTAGAATTAAATATTATTAGAATTTTCGATGTATTTTAATTATTTTAAATTTAATATTAATAGTATATTATGAATTAGTACTTAAATTATATTAAGTGTAAATTAAGCTATCATTTAATTTTAAACTATTTTTATAATATACACTAAGATAGATATTTTAATTATTTTCATGGACTAATGAACCATATCAGTACGAATACTTTTTTTTCAGAATAAAATAGGAAAATGTATTACTTATACAACCTTAATTTTTGACAAAATTGATACAATTTTTATGTTGTAATTAAAAAATAATAATTGTGTAAATGTCATCAAATATTTATATTAGTTCTTTCTAGACACTATATATTATATAATTTAAAAAATATATTAATACTATTATTAGACATCTGTAAATATAATACAGTCAGACTACAGAGTTCGTCATATAGCAATTTATCGAAAATAAAAGTTTTATTTTCTATGGGAAATTATATTTTCAAATATTTTGACTAAAAATTATAAGCTGTAATTTATATATTGAACCTATCACCCATTTGACTCACCATACTAATATTATAGAAAAATAAATTACTCGCTGAATTTGTCTTTCTCTTTAGTACACGTACGTTTCCCCAGCCCCCCACATATCACTTTTCCCAAATTTTCTTTTGCCAACATTTAGTACGTCACTTGTTTGTATTTGTTTGACCAAACTCAGAATTTGTTTGATGTCGGTTCACCTCGGAAAATCGGTCTTCCGTGCGGGGGCTGCAGAAACGTTTCCATAGCCTCCCCCCCACCCTGTAATTATTGACTTTTCGCAAATTTTCTGATGCCAGCATTTAGTACGTCATTTGTTTGCAGTTTCCGCAGTCCTCCGCACTAATTTTTCCGAGGTAAACCGACATCAAACAAATTCTGAGTTTGGTCAAACAAATACAAATAAATAACGTACTAAATGTTGGCAAAAGAAAATTTGGGAAAAATGATATGTAGAGGCTGGGAAAACGTACGTCTTTAGTACAAGTTAGTTTTATAAATTTTATTTTTAACACACCTATAGTATTAAGTATATATTATACGATGACCAAAATAAAATAAAATAAGCAATAATTATTATTAATACAATTTTAAGACTCCCTATAATTAATATAAAGTTTGTACATTTTATCATCTACATATTAAAAAAAAATAATAATAACAACAGATAATATTGACTGACCCTTATATCTTTTTGAGATTAAACTGGTTGAAACTGCAGCTTGTAAATGAAGCGATCAGGGGCAAAGCTCTCTTGTATATTATAATATAATATATTATACGATAAAAAAAGAGTCGACACATCGTCTCCACTCAGAATCGTTTTCCTTATCCGTACAATGATTTATTTTTGTATTACTAGTAGGTAACGCGGTAAGTTTAACTCGGACTAATTTTTATCTACCCACTTCCACCGTTGTATCCGCCCCTGCGCACTATTACAACGTGTTATCGTTGTTCTGTAATACTTGAACACTTCCTATATTATAATATTATTATATTATGATTTACAAGTATTGGTTTGTAATAATAATTTAATTTTATAATTTAGTATACTTACTACTATATAATATGTTCGAATGTGTAATGAATAACTAATATTAATTGATAATAATTTAAATAATGCATGACGAACATGCATTTACAAAGGTACTGGTCTGGTGTACATTAACGGGGTTTAACAAACGAATACGATTTTAAACGTCGATTGGATTACAACACTCATAACGTGATCTGTAATCGTTTTTCGGCGTACGATTTGACGTGTTCTCAGATGTTTTGTCCACGCCAAACAACGTCACCCAAACCGTACTGTATATATTATTATAATAATATACGTACCTATTATATAGCGCGCGATGTCCAAGTTCCGGCGCCGGCGCTGTACAGTACCGCGTGATCCGATTGCGTAGTTACACTCGCCGGTCGGTCGTCGGCAGTCCGGCTCGATCCGTGCGCCCGTCGACTTCGCATTGTTCGCGTGCCGTGGGGTTCATATTGTCGGGCGAATAAAAAAACTAATATTTCGAACGCGCCCGATTCGACGGTCCACCGAAAGACCACCGCAAATCCTATTTCGTACGATCAAATACATATATGCGATTTCGGTTACACCGTGTATCATATCTCGATGCCACTAATTTTCTTGTCGCCGCGTATTCCAGCTGAAATTACATTTTTACCGTATGCCAGCAAAGTTTAAACGCGTGTTCTCGTCCGATCCGACTGACTATATGTGGGGGCGTGTTTTAGACGTTTCGTGAATATTAATTTGTTTATTTTGATAACATTACCGTTGGTGTAGAACATTACGTTTTAAAGAGAAATAGAAACGATATTTGTATCGACGAGTGTAAATATAATAGCGGTTTTGTTGCCGATTGAGCGATTGAAGGTAATTATTTGAAACAAGTGTAATACCTACATAATATTATGTGCCTCTATGTACAATTATTATAATACAGAACAGATAGATACTGGAAATACCTATCGAAATGTATTCTTAATACATTTTATTATGCCTATTAAATCTATAATATAATTGTTTATCAATCATATTGTTTTGATTCATCGATGTAAAAAATAAAACTATTTTAAAAGTAAAAACGAATTAGATACCTACATGTTTTTAATTTTTAATATAATTTTCAAACACTAAATACAATATTTTTTTTTACGATAACAATCTTTTTACAGAACAATATGTTTTTTGTAATAAATAAAAAAAAACATTGACAAAATCGATTCATGTTAATTTTTTTATATATGATTACAATAAATGAGATACTAGCTAATAAAAAATTATTTATAATATACATCAATAATCAAGTTAATATAAGAAATTAGATTTAAAAGATTGCTTGAAGTGAGAAAATTAAATTTTATCTATAATTAAAGTCAACATGACGTTATGGATTTCGGACTGTGATTGTGAATACCTATCTATCAACTTATTAATCAAAATAAAAGCTATGTATAGATGAATGAAAATTATCAATAATACTCTGAACTTTTATATTAAAATATACATGTCTGCCTCGATACATTGTTAATTCGTGGTCAAATTAAAATATATAATTTTTAAAGAGTAAATTTATCTGAAAAAGCAATTAATTAAAAAATATTCATTTATTTATATTTATATGTACAGTTATATTATAGTTATGATAATTGCAGCAATTATAATGTAGGGTAACCGTTTATTTTCATTTAGATACCTACGCTCACATAATATATACACGCATACGTAGACATAATATATATTACAATGGTATTTTATTATTGTCCACGTCAAGAACAATAGTGCACGAGCAATGAGCATTATTGTTACCTTTTACAGAAAAATGTAAAACAAATTGGGTGTTCGTTATAGGGGAAATATCCCTTCATGTATAACCATGTCTAATGATATCGTGTTTGTCTTTAGACCCATACTTCCAGGAGTCTGTATAGTATGAGAAAACGAAAATTAATAGTGGTCAGGTAGTCTCATAGGCCAACTGTAACAATAGAACGTTTTACTGAAAAAACAATTTTAGTTCCTTTGAATGTTGTAAAACTGAATACATAAAATAAAATCGCATAATATCAGTCGAACATAATATACATATTTTTTTTTTTAACTTGAGATAAGTAATTAAATAATATATAGCTAGTGGTTTATTTATAACGTGTGTCCAATATTGAGCATTATTTAGATATATTAATAATACAATTACTAAACACAATGTGTTAGTATACACTTTTAATGAAATATAAGCTGTTGAAAAATAGTATAAGTATTAATA
>VUJU01003191.1:0-28364 GCA_009835225.1 Aphis craccivora | reverse complement strand
AATTAAAGCAATAATAAATAATAATACTAAATTGTTTGCTTTATTTTTAAAATTAAATACACATATGTTTATAATGAAAATCTTAATTGCTTTTCAACGATAACTATTTCAACAATGTATTTATTATCAACAGTATTTCCCATGTAATACGAATATTGCATCATTATTTTCGTTTTATGGATAGGTATACTTTGTAAATTTTTAATTTACGTTCGCGGACCCCCTCCGGTATACGTGCGGACCCCTAGGGGTCCGCGGACCACAGTTTGGGAAACGCTGCTCTATAGTATTTGATTCAACGCCGTAAAATGTTTTAGATAGGCAACCTATACGTAATTGGGGGGACAGAATGTGTCGCGATTTCTAATCGACCTGTCCCGTATTCTTATCTATAGTATTTGGTATCATGATGTTGTCAAATCCTTAACCGATTTTGCTTTGCAGACATTATTATTATCAAATAGTTTACTAAAATGGTTTTGACAATAATATTGTATGTCAATACTATTTAATTCTTAGATCATAATATACTATCGTATATGATTTAAGATTTAATGTTTATTAATGCTTTGTTTCTATCACCAATCGACATTTTAAACGGTTTAATGTTTCTGGTACCCCTGGCAATAATGATCATTTGGGTATTGGGCGATGAATAAACTGTAATATGCTTTCTCAGTAAACACTAAAAAGTTAGCCAATAGTTTTCTTTCGTCACCTCCTCAAAAATTCGATTTAAATGTAAGGTTTTACATAAATACCTAATAATTGCAACAGTTGGTCAACTAGCCACACTATATTACTTATAATAGGTTTCATTCCAAACTGCAACATTAAACCCTTTTATCTCACACCTATCAACACATACTCTACCTGACAAGCCACTACGCTGCTTCAAATGGCGTTGGTGACGAGACCTAGGTGTTAAATTATTATTGTTAAAATGATTAAATAAATAAATTATTCTACAGGTTCCTTCACTGGATGACTTCCCTCATCATGTTCTTCTTGTGTTATTTTATGATATGTAGGTATATAATTATGCTTTTTTTGTATAATCGTTCAGGCACAAATGACAAATCCTAATTTTAATCATAAATTCAAGGATATGAATGAGATTTTAAGTCACTGTCTAGTGTAATACTTGCATTAATTTAGTAAATTCTCTTGAAATGTTATAACGCAACCAAACATAATATGTAATAACTCAATTGTATTAAACAAACACAAGCCATTACTTTTACTTATTAGTTATTGTCATTATTGTCAGAGGTGTTCCCAATAATTTTTTTGAGAGTATACTAAATCATAAAACACCAAAGTAAAAACATTTAATGCAATAAAAATATTTTTCTTATGGATTAAAGTGTAAAACCGGTAAAGAGCGTTTCAATAATATGGATAAAATGTTTAACAGATTTTTTTTACATTTTCTTTTTATAATATATCTCGTTAATCTTTACAAATATTAAAAAGTAAAGAGTCTGACTCTAAGTAATGACTCTTTCAATCATAAATAGTTGACGTAAATATGGTAAAATTACTTAATTAAATTAATTTTGTTTTTTCCTTTGTACTTATATGATTTGAGTATATGCAGTATACTTATAATTTTGACATTTTGTAAAAATATCTTCAGAGTTAAAATCGCAAATTGATTCAGACTTGAGACTTTGAGAGCATACTCAGTATACCAATATCATTGAAAAAAAATCTTGAGAATATATACGGTGTTGACGCCGTGTCCAATCCTACTTTTGGAAATTCGCGGTTATCGGACACGACTCGCGAAGTGTTGGAGACGGGAAAGGTGACCCGGTATATATATCACAAAATAGCACGTAATTATAATACGGGTGCATATAACACCCACAAGTAGGTATATTAGACAAATAGTAAATAATAAATAATTACAATAAACCTATTATAGGGCGCCCCGGGAATAATCAATAATATATAGTAATATAATAATAATCCTAACACCTTAACATTATAGGTGTCCGGTTACAACATTTTGATACAACAATAATTTACACCGATGTTTATAATACAATAATAAAACACAACAGGTACATAAATAACAAAAGGATGACCTGGTTTGCGGCAGCTTCTTAGTAGACGGTTACACGTTGGTGATAGGTCCTTTGCAATTGGGAATCGCATACGAGGCACAGCATAAATAATATTTAAATAGACAACGGTCGTTGTAGTCCGCTTACGGTAATATTATTAAATTATTTAAATCTCGGTGGTAACGCATATAAGTAAAAAACCGCTGGGTGTCAGCAATTGACCACAAGGTTTTGGGCGACGGCACAAGAACGATGGGCGAACAGGTACGTGCGTTGGGCACAACCGTTAGAAAAGGACACTGAATAGTGTCGGCGACGACGCAAACAAGAACGCGTACAAGTTAGCACAATGGCACAACGGCTTACGAATAACGCGTTGACCACACACGCGGTTTGGCCGCACACGCGGCACGAGGCGGCAAGCGGACGCAACGGTGCGTCGGGCTCGAACGCCTGAAAAACAGTGTCATATAAAATAAAGGCTGGCAGTACAGCTTATATAAAAATTAGCACTCACGGTAGACGGTATGGTGGCGAACTTCGAAGAGGGAGGTGGTAAAACCGGCTCGAGAAGATTCGCCACCTGTTGCACGAACGGGGGGGGATTATCAATTTCGATAATGCAAGATAATCGATCCGCGTTCGAACATACGGCGTATATGTAGTATACCCTATGGGAACACCCTTGGTTATTGTATATAATTAATTACTTACAAATGATACATAAGAGGACGCTATACCCCCATATGTTGTCTCTATCTTATACACGCGTAACACGGTTAAAAAACTGACGACATTACTCCCTCAATATTTATATCAAAGTTACCAAAATTATAAACTGTATTGAAAAAACTGTACTTGTGTCGTAGCGTTTTAACTTTTTTTGATAACATGAATACAATTAAAGTTATCGGTTTGAGAACTTGAGGTTTTTTTCATTTAATTGGTATTGAAAATTATTGGTTACTATAGTGTTACTACTATTAAAAAAATATTTATTTGTATGATTTTTCTAAACAGTTCAAAAAATAACTAGGTAAGCTACAAGTTTGAATTATAGTAAATAGAAACTACTATATTCCCCGTCGAGTGTTTTTTTTTTTTGTAAATAATTTTAATATCTTCTTTAAGTGGAAAAATGTATTCAGTACCTACGTAAATATATCACTACAAAAAAACAATTTCTTAATCTGGTCTCATAAAACAGGTTTCACCATCCCAGCTGAAAACTTCCAGAGTATAATTTTTATAAAAAAGCTTATCTATATTAATTTAAAAATTTAAGACGCTGAAATTCAAAAAAAAAAAATAAACAGAGTATCTACACTACATGCAGATACAATCGGTACATGTAGAGAGCCTATATATAAGCTTATATAGGCTCTCTAGGTACATGTATATTGTATATGTCTTGTTATAGCAATCGGTTGCTATAACAACCGGTTACTATAAACAATCACTGTCTCAACTGGTAACATTCTCGGTGTCGCACAAATTAATAGAATGACCCCTAGCCATAAGACATATACATGTCAAAATTCCTAAATATTTTGGGAGTTATATTCAATACCAAAAAGCATAAAAACTCGGACAAACCACATCAAGGCACTAAGAAAAGAAACCATTTATTGCTTGGTCATCGTAGGGTTCTCATTCCTAACACTTACTTCGATTATACACAAACTTTAATTCTTTCTAAACTGGAATAGGTACGGTTTTTTTTTTTTGATTCTACAAAGATGATTTGAAATACAAGGCAAATTGAAATTACTGTTCGTGGTATCACAATAATTTTCAGTAATAATAATCATGATCCATGTAAGAACAAAACATAAAATACATTTAAATACGTGTATTCCACAATTCCACATGTTGGAATATAGTAATATTGTATTAATATGTAAATATGTTATACTTTTATTTGTTTGTTTAAATGTTGTTGTACAAGTAGGTACTTAGGAGGGACATTTCCCCAACCTCCTAATTAAATTTTTTTTTAATTAAACAAGACATTACGTATGTAAGTCGTTTGTAAAGGTTTGTAAAAACAAAATTTTCGTTTGTAAAAAATATTGTACTTTTCCTTTTTTATCGTTATTGATTTTTAAGTTTTTCTTTTGAACGATAACTTACATTTTTAATTTCGTATTTTAAAGCAGTATATTATTCGAAATATTTTAATCTAAAAAAAATCAACTTTCATACAAATATTCAAAGTTTAGATAATAGCCTCCGCTCAGTAAACAAACAATTTACCAACCTAGTATTTCTGTACTATACCTATTCTTCTCCGCTGATCTATACACTTTAAATAAATGTAGTTCATAAACTATTCGTCCGAAATTATTTAATTTTTATGAATTTAATTAGTTCAAAACAATGAAAAAAAAATTACGATAAAAAATGTAAATAGGTATATATTTTTTAGAAAAACCTTTTTTAAAGAATAAAAATTTTGTGCAAATATTTTCAAAAACGGTAATTTTTTTATAATGATGAGTGCTATATATAACTATAATTAAGTAAGTAATACCGTATTACCCGGCGTACCTATGCGTAATAATTAATATTATCTCCGAGTTGCACTAGCATCGTATCGCACATAATATTAAATATAACAATTGGTACTCGACAATGGGTTTAACATAGAACAATGTTATGTTAGAATATTATTATTATTTATATGTTACTTCTTTCAGTATCAGCTTTTTTATACTCTTAATAGTTAGTACGTAAGATTAATATATATATATATAGGGTGTCGATGTTTTTCATAGACCGTATTGCAAATAATTTTTTTATATTAGTATAATGAAAATAATTTTAGATATTATACGTAAAGATTGCATGTGATTGAATTTTGATGGTGATTAATAGTTTCAATGATAAACATTGTATATAATTTAAATCATGGATCATATTTAAAGTATAATCTATAAATAAGTATATTTAAGATCATATTATTTTTACTATAAAAAAAAAATAGTATTTTGAATTTTCGTGAATGTAGTATAAAATCGGGATTCATATTTTAAAAGCTAGATAATGTCATTTAATGTTGGTCTTTTGGTCACTCTACAGAGTGTATCATGAAGATATGACAATTTTACATTAAAATTACATTTAAATGTGTCAGATCATTGTGATACACCTTGTATATTTGCATCCTATTATCTATGTATTTTAAATAGGTATTTGATATTAAAATTTAAAAAATGTATAAAAATTATTTTTTTAATTACAATTCTCCCTTGTTTATAAGATATATATATATATACGGTGTATCATAGGGATGTGACAATTTTACATTAAAATTACATTTGATAATTATGATACATTCTGCGTGTATAATAATATAATACCTATACTGAACATTTTAGTACCTATTTTAATTTTAACTTTTTTAAATAGTTTTCTTGATTTCCTTTTTCTTAATCGTATTTCATTAAAAACATGATTATTAAATCTGAGAGTACTTACTTAATTTTTGCTCTGATTATGGTTGGTTATTCATTATTTGTAAATTGTTTTGCAATCAATAAAAAATTTCTGATATGGCGACGCCAAATTCGTAATGCTTACTTAAAATATATATATATAGCTCTTTAGTATATTATTATAGGCTATAGCACACTGTCTATATAGTGTACGGTGTATATCTTACAAGAATTTTACTTAATTCTTATTTCAAAAATATAAAATCAAGAAAACAAGAAAATAAATTATTTGAAACAATCGAACACGGCAACACACCCTATATATTGTATAGTTATATCATATTAAAATCTACAATATCCGTTATTCCGAACACGTACACTCTGATGTACATAGCTATAGGACCATTAAATACGCTCGCACACTACTCGAATTCGACGGTCCCTCTTCGCATCGTTGTCGTACATTTTTGCATTGCCATCAAAATACGTATACAGATAACAACAAATATACAGGCTGATTCTTTTAATAGCGAACACTTGTCTTTTGGAAAAGTATATATTATTTATACAAAATGTACTATCCAGAGTACTTAAATACTTCAAATGCCTATAAAGTTCAAACTACTATTAATTTTTAATTTTTAATACAACCCAATTTTTTTTTTAAATAACAAGTTGTACTTAAAATTGTATAGTATCATGTATAGTTTTTAATTTCTAAATGTTGAACTTGGAACGCATACCTAATTTTTTTATTAGAGTATTTAAAGTTACAGTAAGTAAATAAGGTTATATAGATGGTGAAGGGGTGGTAGTATGGTAATATGGTATTTTCAATTAAACATTAAGTATTTAAGTGCAACTATATAATATTGGTATATATTATATAAATATTTTTATCTGTATATACAATTACACATAGATATCATTGTTATACTCTAACCCTAATGGCTAATATGCATACACATGGTTCATAAATCGTAAACATGATATTTCATATATTCATGTATGAGACTGTGATGTAAACTGTATACCTACTGTATCTGTATAAGTTGACTATTCAATAATTAATTAATACAACAATTTTTAATAGCACTAAATAGGTAAGGTGCTTAAAATATCAAATCATAATTTGAAAATAAGTAAATCATTTTATGAATTGAGCAACAATGCAAGCGCCATTCCTTAATATCATCCACAAATTAAGATAGTACTATCTTAATTTGTAATATTATCTAAAATAATAATTTTTACCGGATTTTGTTTGATCGATTTGATAATTGTTGAGTCTTTACTCTTTATTCTGTTCATATCGATTTAAACTTAAATAATAATTTTGAGAAAAAAATGTGCGTTTTATGATGATGAGTACTCAATAGTATTTGATAATTTATTAACATTGAAAATTTAAATTTTGTGATGTATAAATTAAAAAACATATGTATGATCATTTTTATTTGAATACAAAGAATAAATTCTCCTCTCACATTTGTGTGTTGTACCAAAATGCGTGTTATGAAAAAATATGTTTAAAATATATATTGTTTTGATGGCTTTATACAATATTATAATATAATATGTATACTTGACGTTTGTTTGGAAAGTAAATATAAGTACTACTTATATATTACACAAATGTTAGGATTTTAAATCATTTAACTGTACGATAGTACATAATATAAAATAAATTAAAAATATTATTAAAAATTAGATTTTATAATTCAACACAGCAATGTAGCTTGCATATTGGATTATTACCTGTACATTACGAGGATAAGCTGAACAGTCAGTAATACCATATAAATATATTATACCTATTACCTAAAATACGTTATTATCATAAACAAAGAGTAATGGTTCATTTTGAATTTGATTTTTTTTTTACTTTCAAATTTAAATACAGACGTTAATAACTATAATTACTATATTATAATCATAATAGATCCAATTATTAAACTTTATATAGTAACTATTTTTTATTTATAATAAATATCTTATAGAATATATTGTCAAAAAAATTTCATATTAATTAATTTTTTTTTGATATAGACTCAAAAAAATTTAAAAACAGTTAACATCAGTGTAATGATAGGGTAAATATATAGTATACTTTATTTAAATAGTTTATAATGAACTAGGTATACTAAACATTCACTATTCGTCTTATTTGTCAGCTTTATTCTGAATTGTTAACATTATATTAGATTAATATAGTATAAATAGTATAATAAATTATTAGATTTTAAATACTCGATTTATTGTCAGATTCGATTAGGATTTTGGATTTGACTAGCTGCAACAGATATTATATTATGTGTATAATTTAAACAAATTAGATGATGTAAATGGTAATTGTTAAGTATTCATATTAAGATTCGTATTGTGCTAATTTTATAACAATGAATCATTTATTGAAAAATTCATTTGATATCAAAATAATAATTATTATTTTAAAAAGGAAACCATAACGATAACATAATATTCATTAATGGAAATAAACTGAGACATAATAAGTGAGGTACTAGGACACTAGGTAGTTATTATTTGTTAAACAGTTCAATGAAAAAACCTAACAGTTTTAACACTGTAAAAATCAAATATCGAAATTGTATAACATTCTTCGGTTTCAATTGCTATTTGCTGTTATAGAGACGGTTGCAATTTTTATGAAATATTTTGCTTGTAGCATTATATCGTATTTTATGAAAGCAAATTCCAGAGATTTGATTTAACAATTATATCATAGGGGTGAAAATGAAATTGAATAAAACACAGAACTGATATAATAATATAAACTAATATGTGTTCACCTATTCTTATGTTTTTGAAAATGTGTTTACAGAGAATTTATGCGAGATGTGACACTTATTATGCATGATTTTAACTACCTACTAGTGTAAGATTTTGTACTCACTGATTTTTATAATTTAATGACAGAGTTTAACAAGATGCAGATTAAAAACCAAATATGATAATTTTGTCTGGAAAAAAATTGCGCGTATAAATAAACAGACAATTTATTAGGCTAAGAAATTATTGTCAAATTTACAGACACTAAAAGATAGGATAGATTTAATATCTAATTTAGATGTCAATTACTGATACAAATAGCGAGAGAATTGAAACCAAGATATTGAAGGGATAAAATCCTGTAAAACAAATTAAACGCAGACAACCTCAATCTTGAAAATAAATTGAATTCCATGAAAAGTAATCCATAGTAAATAAAACACATATGAAACATGTACTACGAGTTATTTGTTTGTCTAGGGAACACGAAAAAACCATTGCGCATATATTGGCACTAACCTAACCTATGGCATGTCCATTTTTGTGTAATCGTGTTTCCAGGAGAAGTAAATGAATAATTCTGCTCATATTATTGGTATAGAACAGGGGGTCTCAAACTTTTAGGTATAAATACTGTACCCATTTTTATCAATATATTTATTTTAGGTACCCCTTTTTAGGTAGTAAACTAATATATACATATATAAACTTTTCATACATTTTTATTTCATTATGTTATTAAAAACTAAGATGCAAAAAATTTAAAAAACTAAAGTGATGTATTGAAAAAATAGTACGAATGTATGAGTTTATAGCAATATTTATAAAATTGTGCACAATAAATAAAACATTTAAAAAAATTATATTTTCGTTATTGAAATAATTCAAACAACGCGCAGACAAAATATAATAAATATTTTTATATTTTGTCCTTATATACATTATTATATATCGTAGGCCATATGGAAAAGAATTTTTTTGTGAAAAGATTAGGCTGTTTGCAATGAGGTAGCCTGTTTTCGAACTACTTAATTATTTTTCCAATCAGCCTGCTGTTTTTCGGGTTCATCGCATACAGACTAACAGCAGTTAGGCCTTTAAAGAATTACAATCATTTTATGGTAATAACCATTTTAATTATTTTATTTTAAGGGCTGTTTATAAGAGCACAGTACAAAATATTTTACTATAAATTAAATTATTATTTTGATAAAATGGAGAGTGTTATATGTGGATATGTGGTGAAGTTTAAAATTCATGTAAGTATTGTGGAATAAAAATATACTTGTATAGGATCTAGTAAAAAGATTAACATGAAATACTTTTCACTGAAAAGTAAAGTTAGTGTCATTATATTTACAATGCATATATATTGTATATATATATATCTTATATTATAAAAAGGTAATATTAATATAATATAATAAATTCAATAATATTCAACCAATAAAATAGACTTTAATTTAACATATAATATAGAATAACATAAAATAGTTAGTTAATACTTTATAATATATATATTTTTAAACCGCTTTGACGTATAATATCATAAATAACTAACTACAGTAGGTATTAAATTTAGCACAAAATAGATTAGACCGTAGCCATTAGTACCATTAATATATTATTATTTATTATAATTTATAACATTGGGCGTATCACCAAGATATCGATTTTTTTACATTGAAATCACATACTTTAAACGTAGCATAATATACCATTCGTGATACACCCTGCACTGTGTACACAAAGTGATTTTTTTGAACAAAATATAATAACATTTTAGTTCATGTTTATAATTTTGAAAAAAATTAAATATTAAATTATTCATACTCTGTTACACGTTTTTTTTTTTATTTCAATGAGATAAATGGATATTTTTGGAATAATTTTACAATGTATAGTATATACCTACAAAATAAAAATATGAGGTATTGACTCAAATATACGAGTACGTTTTTATTTAAAAGTTTATGCAAAATTAAAAATAAAAATCACTTACACAGTGTTTTAATATAGAAGTATTTGTAATTTGCAGTATTTTAAACATACAATTAAAAAAAATGTTTAAGATAAAATTAATCGATTACGTTGAAAAAATCACCCCGTATATATTGAGTTTCAAAATTACATATTATATACAATATTTATTATAAGATTCACTAAAATTCTGATTTGGAATGATTTTGGAACTTGGATCCGGCTGACACTACGCGTATGTGAAACGTTATATCTCTTTATTGTTTCAACATCGTTTATTACAAGTGTTTAACCGTTTTTAAATTCATTACTATAGTGAGATATAATAATAATAGTACCTATTTACCTCTTTCAGATTTTCAATTGTCTACACCACCAACAGCAGTGGCAACAGTATGTCGAACTTGTCTTCACTATTTTCTAGTGTGGCATTGCCTGGTGTGTCTGTTCATTAAGCGAATTCAACGTGAGAACTTAATCTAACTTGTTCATAAGAATTACGAAGAACGCTATAAAATTGCATTTGGATAGTGGTAATTTAAGACTATACCTATACAACTCTAAGGCTCTATATCGACACTAAATAATATTATAATTGATATTATGTTATTGAACATTGTATTATAATCTCTGCGCGGTCGTTATATAATATAGGTATAGCCGGATTACGTCCACTGAGAGTAGATTAAAATCGTATTTTATTGAAACAAATTATTGTAGAGAGATTATGTTGTTAATATAGTTACTTTGGACCACATGATAAATATATAATATATGAATAATATTATAATAATAGGTATACTTATAAATAAAAATATTTTTAAAAACGATTAAACTTTTATTTACATTAATAGGTACTCATTTTTATACTCAAAACAACGGTTTTGAAATTTAAACTATTCTCCTCCCTCACAGCCGCTATGAATATTTAATTATAAGGTTGTTGAGTATAGTTTTAATAGTGTATTCTAAAGGTTCAAGTATTTAAATTTGAAGTGGTTAGATTTTTTTTTTTAAAATTATAACTTGTTGTTTATAGACAATGGATTAAATAAAATGTCATAATATTATGAAATTAATACTCAATAGGTGAAAGTAATGAAAAATAACGAATTATTGTTTTAAGTATAAAAGGGATATAGAATGTGACAAAAAAAATAATATAATATAATGTTAAAGGTTGTTTTTAATATGTACAGTTATGTACATATTGTGTTATATCCTAGTTATTATTAAATATATTCAGGCAAGTCGTATTAAGAATTAACAAAAACATACTTTAAACATTAGATAAAATAATGAAGTCAATGACATTTAAAAATCGTGTACTATATATATATATAGTGATAATAACGAGAAACTTTCATATTTAAAAGAAGAACATTTAAAATAAAGAATAAAATATATAGCATTATAATTAAAGTACGGGTTTTAATGATATTATAGTATTTATCTACTAGTTGAAAACAAAATTCTGTATCTACTATGTGATTCATAAAACGTAAAATAAATGTATAATATAGTTATTATTTTTTTTTTTTTATTGGCTAATTGTGAATTTATTATTTTTAATACTTTTATATATTATTAATCAATTTTAGAGTACTAATTATTTGAAAACATACTAATAGTGCTTATGTTTTTCAATTGTATTTAAAAATTGAAATCGAACTTCATTCATTGACAAAGAACGCCCCGTTATCGCCCCAGTGGCGGTTATACATGATTTTCAAGGGGAGGGCGAAAATGGGGAACCTCCCAGAGCATTATTATAAATAGTATATATATATATAGGTATTATCCCCGATTAAAACGTAAAATATGATCAAGGAAGAGCCCGAGGGGGGGCGAACCACCTATTGCCCCCCTTTATAACCGCCACTGTATCGCCCCGATAGTAAACTCTCCCGATAGTAAATTCTCTCGATAGTAAACTCTCCCGATGATAAACTCACCCGGGTCTAGTCCAATAGTACCTGTCGGAAACATGTACACTTTCTTGGGTCTACTACTAACTTACCTGAAAGAAACATGTAAATTATCCCGAGTCTTCAGTACTACTTAGTACTTATTTAATTTAATAACAATCATTAAATAAATCTAATATAAAAAATATACGTATGATAAAATACAAATGTTTAAATTGAATTTTTTTGATAGTAAAACACACAGATTTAAAAAACTTATGGTATCTATTTTTTGTCTTTATAATCTAATATTTTATTGAGTTATAGTTTTTTCTTTATATTTTGTATGACTGATTTAACTTGTTTTTTTAGTTTATTGCAACTTTAAATTCTAAAAAGTTTTAATGTTGACCCAGGAGAGTTAACACATTTACTTCAGGTAAACATTTGACCCGGGAGAGTTTACTATTTTTAAAAATCGGGAAAATTTACCATAAAATCGGGAGAGTTTACCACCACCCAAAGAATATACATTTTTAAAATATAAATTTGACGTATTGACTGATTGTTGACGAAGAAATTTGTTTGGAAACGAACATTTAAAATTTTAGGTAATTTTTTTTGGGGTTATTATTTTATTAATTTTTATAAATGATCTTAAACAATTAATTACGTTTACAGATTAACCTCTGAAAAAAATTACTACATAATTAATTAATATAAAAATAAATAAAAAAATCGATTTTATAGTTCTTGTTTTTAACTGTTTTAAACGATATTCCCATAGTTTTTGTACTTGAAAATCCGTACTCTAATTATAATATAATATATAATATATTAGTCATAAAATAATAATCTTTTAATCAATACCTACCTATTAGTGTAATGGGCGTTGGGGAGTTGGTTAGTTATAAAAAATTATTTATTAGTTTCAAGATTCTAAACAAAAATCCGTATAAAATATGTGTTACAGGGTAACTTATTTTAATTTTATTTTAAATATACAAAGAAGTGTATTTATATTTATAGTGAAACGTATAATAGTTATAATAATAAAAATAATGCATGTGAAATTAAAAAAAATTAATTTGTATTAAAACTTCTACTTCTGGTTCAAAAGTTATCGGATGAAATATAATTTATGTAGGGAGACGGACAATACATTGGATGAATTTTCATATTTTATTGTGTAAATTAAAACGCATAGCAAATGAACGACAATGATTGAAGGAGATTATAATTTTTGGGTTTTACGGGCTGAGTTATTATAATTATTAAAAAAATACATAAAGATACAACCCGTGATAATTATTACCATAGTATAATTGTATTATTATTGCGGTGTAATTCGATTTAACTTACTGTGTATAGTAATTTTGTATACATGAATAATTTCATGTACAGAGCGATTCTTTTATCATCACTACATAGTATTTTTTCTGATAAATTGTTATATTTTTAAATATTTTTTTTTTTTTTAAAGAAAGTAATTTGAAATTGTGCGTGCAAAAGAATATATTTTAAAACACTCATTTTCACTTAAAAAATCATTGTACGGAGAACAACTAAAGAACTACCTCGGTACCTTAGGCATATTCCATTTGTCTTGTATAATATGAGACTTGGCAGGATCGAGAATTGAAATAAAAGAAAAAAACAAAAGATGACAAAAACCTAGAGTGGTGGCACATATATGCGTTTAAACAGTACATTTCAGAGGATAGTCTGTGGATTACAGTTGGTCGGTGTATAGTGTATAATATTATATTATAATATATTAATATAAAGTGTAATTAACCAAGCATGCTCACCACCATTTTTTCCTTCAATGATGCATTTATTCAAATTCTGATTTTTCGGATTTATTAGTATACTTAAGGACTACTATATTTTTAAATACTTATTTAAGAACACATTTTATGGTAAATATTGTCGAATAGATCATTTTTTTTTTTTGAAAATATTTAAATACCTTTATAAATTTAAATTTAAATCAGTAGCTGTTATGTTATTAATATTAATAACTAAGGATAATATAATATAATATAATATTTTATATCAAATAGGTATATAATATACAATATACATAAGTATATTGTATAGTCTAGTACTAACAACTAATATTAATCATGGGAAATTATTAAAAGTTCTATAAAATGTTAATGGATTAATTTAAATATAATATATTATATTATTAATTAGTTATTAAATTCATCATATAGTCAATTTTTCAAATCTATAGGAAATCGCATGTATTTTAAATTTTTATTCTATACAATAAGTCAAATAATTTAATACTATTAGCCTAGTTTGAATTTCGTCTATAAATGATTATATATGACATGAAACAACCACCTATTTAACAATTTACACTAACCAGGTGAGTTCAAATTTTAAAAATAGTTCTGTATTCACAATTTTTCTTAATATTTAAATATTTGAAAATATTATTGTCCTTATTATAATTCTACTAGAAAATGTAAAAAATCATAATTTGAATAAAATATGCATTATTAAAGGTTTTTGAACTGTGTTGTTTAATTATAAATCCCTCAGTTTGTGCGTGTATAAATATAATAATATATAAATCTGTTGCGCAAGAACCGTACAGTCAATTAAGTGGGTGAAGACGAAAATGTGCGAAGGGGTTTACTGAAAATTTCTGTTGACTTTGCAAGACGAAAAAAAATTCAAACTTTTAAAATAAAAAAAAATTAAATAAAAATGTACGTTGGACGTACGAGCCGGGTCAGATGCCGAAATTTTTCGTAATGACAACACGTCTTCTTTATCACACGACGATGACGCCGCTTACATAATGCGCTTGTCGATATTGTGTCACATGGTGGATACCATGGTATATTATTTAATATACCGTGGTAGATATATTACACCGTGGCAAGATATATCGACATTTCGCAGCTTGTAAGTAGGTACTTATAGAGAGGCTTATATGTGTGTACTCGAAGTAGCACAATCCATTTAATTATTTTTTAGGTAAGATTTTTTCGGAGAAAAAACACGGAGGGCCGCGATGATAATATTTTTTATATTTTGTTTATTATAGTTATTAAGTATAACAGGGAGATTATATGTGGAGTGGTGTATGTAGGGGTCTTTTATACGCAGTCTGGTCGTGCATTCTGTCTTTTCGGTGTTGATGTGGCGTTGGCGGCGGCGGCGCGGGGACGGTTTAGTTTTGTAAATAATACGGCCAATATAGCGCATTGAACGCTATGAACGCTAACGGGAATAATAGTCTGGAGTATTCGTCGATTTTTCTCGCCAGTACCGTGTTGGTTTCTGCAGACGTAGAGTAAGCACACTCTTGTTGTAAGATTTTCTTGACCTGCCCAACAAAATACAATACAAGTTATTAAGAATATTAAATGTATATAATATATGAATATTATAGTATTTTATATAGATGTTATGTGTGGGAAGGCGATGGGTAAAAATGTTGTTTTGACCGAAGGTTAGTCGCAGCTGTGAACGAGAAATGATGCTCGATCTAGTGATATCTATTTGTGGTAAGTGGTAGAGTACAGCCTCCCACCCACCAACTGTAAAAAATTATGATATATTTTTTTTAAACAAGAATTTATAGTAATTTGCATCATTCTGTAGTTATAGTTGTAAGTTAGTTTTTTTTTTGTTTTTGGTGAATTGACCAAGGCTGGGCAAGTTAATGAATTTTTTTAACTCGTTAAGTTAAGTTTTTTTAAAATAATAAAGTTCAGTTAAGTTAAAAGTTAATCATATTTTTTTTCATTAACTCGTTAAGTTAAACATTAACTTTGAAAAAAAATTAACTTAACTTAATTTAAAGTTAAAATTTTCTAATTTTCAAAATAAAAAATTCCAGACACATAATAATGTTTATTAGATAATTTTTCTTAAAGCACAGGAAAATTACTGGGGAAATTTAAAATCATACATCAAAGTATTAACTAGCTATCAAAAAAACTACTTATCTAAAAATACTATTAAAAAATTTGCATTATTGTTTGGACTTAAATTAAGTTAATTTAAATATTTTTGAATAAAATTAACTTGAAGTAACACGTTAATCTTTATAAAAAAGTAACTTATTAAGTTATAAGTTAACTTCAAAAAAAATAACGACTTAATTAACTTAACGTTTTAACTTTTAGTTCGTTAATGCCCAGCCTTGAAATTGATCAAATGATAAAGGTACTTTTTTTTCTACATACATTTCGGGGCTTATAATATTATTTATCTTAATTTACAATTATATATTTTTAGGAAAATATTGCTACAAATAGGTATTGTTAAAAAAAAAAAAAAAAAACATGCCTCCTAATAGGTACACATTTTTTTTTTAATATTCTTCAAATGTATCAATCTTTATTCATAATTAACAATGAAGTATAATATTAATTAAATATTATTTTATAATTTACTGTTCACGATCTTCTTTTAAATAACTTTTTTTTTTTTTATTCAAACTATTAGAAAAAATACTTATTTTTTTTATTAAAACAAAATTAATTGCGTTATTATTCGATTTTATAACGCCAACGCGTATAAGAAGTTTTTAATATAATAAGAAAACAATAAGCAACTATGAAGCGGCTTAATCCTAAACATTAATTTATCCAATATCCTGAATTTACCCTCTTTTAAAAGGTGTAAGTGATATAACTACCCCTAGCTTATAGTTGACTATATACATTATATATATCAAGTGTTGATGTCTGTACTTTGTAGGTCTCATCAACTATAAAGAGATAAGTTGTGAATTTAAACGTACAAACACTTTAAATAACTCGTACTTATACTGTTAAAATTATCTGACCTCTCTCCTCTCCCTCTCAAAAAAAACAAATTATCAAAGCGTTACAGAATTGTTTCTTTTTTAAATGTTTTACAATATGTAAAGTGATGGTGTTTTAAAACTGACACATTGTGTTATTGTCAAGTTTATTTGACATATTTGTGTAGTATACCTATTATAGGTACTTTAGGTACTTACCTTTAAATCTAACAACCGATTTTGTAAGATTTATTTAAAAAATACTTATTAAAAATGAATAGGCAAACAGAAATGAGTTTTTCAAAACGGAAAAGGTTCGCAAATCAGTTGGTGTTTTCTACGAACGAGATTTATATTATAATAATATCATGGTGGAAATCGTGAATTTTACAGTCTCATAGATCATATTGACCATTTTAAAAATAATTAAAATTTTAATGGTGTATTAATGTATTATAATAATATTATGTTTGATCAACTGTTTGTTGAACTGTCATTACCACGCTGACTGGTATGACCGGTGATGAGGGTAGATTTTCGTCGTACGGTTTTGGGCCCGCGGTGCCACCATTCACTGGTTCTGTTAATATGTTTCTTAATATGTCTGGTCTCAGTTTTCTCCACATATAGTTAACCACCGTGAATTCAAGCAATGCGCAAAACACGAACGCTGTAAATATACCGATTGTGTTATAGCAATGATATATAGTGTGATCAAAAAGTCGCGCACATCAAAATTTAAAGACTAAAATTTTTTCTTCTTTTTTGAAACTGATCCGGTTTCACGGAAATGGGCGATTAATCTCGTTATGGTTGAATTGTTAGATACTGCTAAATTCGGATATTTCACTCGAAATTCATCAATAACACAAGCATAAGAACGGCTAGCAAAATACTGTTCAACAATAAACACACGCGTTGTTCTTGGGAAAACAGAGCAATAATCAAAGCACTACTAAAAGCGTCGTATCATCAATACATAATATAACAATGACGTCTAGATTAAATATCGAGAATACCCGTAGAGTTATTTTGAAATAACCGATAAAAATAATTTATCACAACTACTATTTAGAAACACTTCTATTTTGGTGTGCGCGACTTTTCGATCACACTGTAGTTTGTGGGAGGAGTAGATTATTAGGTTATAAGTATAAAACAAATTTATAGTTATTGAATATTAATTAATTAGTTTAAATGCCTATAACTAAAATATTAAGATATTTTATATTTTATGACCACATATTTTGTTTTCTCCGTCTCACAAATTAGGTCGTTCGCTTTAAACTAATAGTGAATTTACTATTATCAAACTTTAAGATTAAGGAAATTATTGTGTGCATTTATACAAAAGTATTACAATATTTAAAATTTAAAAATGTTCACGACAGTCATGAATTTCGGCATCTCCAAATGACAATTACAACAATGATGACTATATTGCTCCGTACCTGTACATGTGCCCATCCACACATCTATGGCCTTGACGTAGCTGACTTGTGGTAGACCGCTTTGAATACCTTTGTAAAACATTCACAGAATAGAAAAAAATTAGCAAAATGGAAAATGGTTATTGACATTGAACAAATATTCAAATAATAATAATATAATATGCGGTCAAGTGAACTATATAACGTACCCGAAGATTGTGAACCGACAGCCAGCAGTGTTGTCACTCCCAGTGTGGTCCGGCCTGGTACCGAGTCGACGTCCATCCAAAACGACACCCAGGAGATGACTACAATCAGCATAGTCGGCAGATAACTCTGAACCAAATGGAAGCCCACGCTACGGCTTAAGTAGAACTGAGCCACTAGACAACTGTAATTGCCTGGGAAAAATAGATATATTTTATTATGGTTTTAACTCCATACAATATATAGCTCAGTGGTCACCAATTAATACTTTCCGTAGGTTAGGTTAATTAAGAAATTGGAAAACTCTCCCAGGTCACAAAAATTTGAAGTACATAATATTTATTATAATATGCCGATTAGGTTAGGTTACGTATTAAATTATCGGATTGTTTTCTCCATGTTTGCGTGCCGGTTAAGATTCATTCGCGGGCCGGATGCGGCCCGTGGGCCGCCATTTGGTGACCCATGATAGAGCTCGAGTGTACTTATGAATTATATACACTTATATACACTATATATGAAGATCACCATTCACCATAGCATGTTCATTCTCATTTTCTCTCTAATAAATAATATAGTATCTATATTTTGATTTTTAGAATTATAAAATGTATCTATTTAAAGACTATATTTTAAAATACTTAGATTTTTTTATATCATTTAAGAAGTTTCCTATATCGATGAACACTTCTTTTTATTTTTTGTTCAATTGAGAATCATCTCTATTTCTCATAAATTGTCATGACTTTTTTTTATTCAAAATGTCGATTTATCTAAAACAAAATTCGATTGAGTAGTTTTTGAGTTATTTTTTAATTATGTAACTAAAGATAGATAGGTCCATGAAATAATATTTTAGAATATTGGAATACGATTATTTGAAAATTATACTATAATTTATACAAATCTATTTACATTTTATAATTTATAAACATTTTTTGAGTGTAAAAAACTAAAAAGTATCTACTAAATAAAAATATTACATAGGTATTTTTTGTAAAAACATTATTAAAACACGTTAACCACAATATACGACCACCGACGGCCATACAATAGGTTTTTGTTATACGCCAGGCATATTTTTCAGTGTCATACCAGATTTGTATTTACTATGTATTTGAAAAAAAAATATTTAAGAGACTGGCGCATGCGGAGAGACTGTGTGATGAGTGCGTTAGATGCTTTTCAACCATCAGGTCGTGTCTGTGTCTAAGTTAGTGACCGTCGAGTGTTGCGCCGATCCTGTGTTTTGTTCCTGACTCAGCCTACCGTTGACCGAGTTCGTCAACGGTACATGACCGATGGGGCGCGCTGGCGCCGGTCGGTCGGGCGGCTAGCCAAGTCAAGAACAGAACACGGGACCGGCGCAACACTCCATGGCCACTGACACGGCGTAAAAACACCTTGTGTAGATGTTTTAGTAACCCAGAAATATGTAGAATTATTAATAATATCACTATGTTGATGGCTTAATTATTGAGGACCATAAATACCACCAATATGTAATCCGATGAGGAGTTCATTTTGTGTACCTACAAAAGAACGTACAAAATGTCTTTCCCCTGCTTATCTTTTAATAATGAATTTACTCAAAATTATATATTTAAAATTTTTATGTATATTTTATAACAATTTTATTAAATCCTTAGATTTTAGATTCTTAACGAAGTGATCAATGTATTGATTTTACAATGATGTGTGTTTTTTTTTGTTTTTTGTTTTTTGTTTTTTTTTTTTTTGTGTGTACAACATAACTAGTCGAAATAATGTTCCAATTTCAAACTTTGGGGGTGGTTTCCGATGTAAAAGTGAATATCCTTGGTGAATTATAGAGGTCAAAAGTTAACATTTTCCAATAGTTTTCAAAAGTGCCGGGAAAAACCAAAAAAAAATTAAGGAAAAACGGGAATTTTTATGCAAAACCACTTTTCGACCAAATCGATTTTTTTATATGGTTGTAATTCAAAAACTAATCACTATAAATACTTGAAATTTTCACTAAATGTTAATGTCAGTGGTATCTATATATAGTTAAATTTTCAAAAGTTTTTGAATTTTTTTGAGTTATTTATAGACCACAGAAATTTTCGATTTTTTTGAGAAATTTTTTTTGAAGTATACATAGATAAAAAAATGTTGGATGACCAAAAAGTTTTGAAAATTTAATACAAGATTTCTTATGAGTTGTTCAAATTGCAGTTAAAAAAAATTAAAAATCGCTATTCACAACTTTTTTTTATAAGCGTTTATAGTTCAAATTTTTACGAAATCTGTCAAAAACGCGAAAATTTGCAAGTAATTTTGAAGTTGAAAAATCATAAAATTTTTTGTGTTTATAACTAATTATTAAAAATACAACACTAAGTTTTCCATAAGTTTTTCTTCGAGTAGATATAGAGAAAACTCATAACATCATTATAGGAAAAATTTTAAGTGCGTTTGAATTTTAAATTTTTACGAAATAGCGTATCGATAACGATATCCTCAAACGATTTTAAATATTTGTTATTTTTCAAAAAGTATAAGTCGTAGATACTTGAAAATTATAGCGGTTGTTAAAACTGGTGTTTTCTTTACGTAATTTAAACTTAAAAATATTTTGACTTTTTTTGAGCTATTAATAGACAACTGAAATTTTCAATTTTTCTAAAAAAATATCCAGTTATTAAGATTCGCGTTTTCTTTACGTGATTTAAATTTCTAAATATTTTGATTTTTTTTTTTTTTTTTTTGAGCTATTTATTAACAATTGAAATTTTCAATTTTTTTGAAGTGTCGATAAAATTTTTTTGGCCCTATCAAAATACTTGAAAATTTAATACAAAGTTCCTCATAAGTTATTCTTTTAATGTTTAAAAAATTATAAGAATACATAGGCACAATTTTTTTTATTTGCATTTGAAGTTCAAATATTGACGAAAGTTCGTCAAAACCATGAATATTTGCAAATTATTTTGTATGTATAATTCATACAAATTTTTGTATAAGTAGCTAAGAGTTGAAAATTTAATACAAGATTTTCCATAAGTTTAGCTAATAATAATTATAAAAAAACTTAAATTTTGATGTATTCAGGCCATTAAAACATAAACTACCCTTTTCACCAATCACCGAAAATGATATAATAGGCTGACAAATCGTCTTCGTTCAGAATCGTTTTTCGTATACTATGATAATTATCATTGGATTCAAATTTAACTCTCCCATAATATATAATAGTGATCTACACGGCACCTAATGTACAGCAGAGTGGTATCCACTTGCCCACTTTTTTTTTTTTTGAGGAGTCCTTAAGATGCTAAAAAAAAAATTACGGAGCCCCAAAAACGTGAAATACAAATTTTACAATTAATAAAAAATTATGGATCAATAAATTGCTAACATACCAACGTTATACAATATAAATGCAATTTGTAATAATTTAACGAATAATAATATATGTAATTTATTCAGATGTGCTCGTGGAGCACCTAGATTAGTTTCGCGGAGCCCTATATGTATATTATATAATATTGAATTTTATAATCCCTAATACATAAGTCAGAAATCATTGATACAAATTCAAAATGATAAATGATAAATCAATATTTTCAAAAAAAATAAAAAACCTTTTTAATAATTTACAATAAAAAATGGATGGTAATTGATTAAAAAAAGATAAGTAAGTGGACTCTGTTGTATAAAGGGTCGAGTGGGACACTGTAATAGGTGTGTTAAATTTGAATTCAACCATCATTATTTATAAAAAACAATTGAGCGGAGATGGTTCATTAACTTATATAACTGAGTGTATTTGATGTTATGTTTTTTAGTATAAATATTAGGTAAAGAAATTTCTTTTACTATTGGTGAACAATATGTTGAATTAATTTTTATTGAAAACATCATTGTCCGTATAAAATATAATAATATACCTACGTAAAAGTTTAATGTCCTTTCAAATAATTTTTTTGTATTATAAAATGATTAACAAAATAATGAATATTGTTATTCATGCGTAGTTTAAACTTTAAATTTCGACAAATTTGAACTTAAAATTTCTATAAATAAAAATTATGTTTATTCATATATTTTTTTAAATATTTTGACTTCAGTATAAACTAGGTACTTATGAGGGAATTTAAATTAAATTTTCATGTGATCGCTATAAAATTGAACATTTTATAAATTTTTAACTTCAAATTTTCTTGTTGATTTTGACGAATTGTGTCAAGATTTGAACTTAGAATGCTTATAAAAATAAATTTTACTTCTATATTTTAATAAATTTTAAGAACGATTTATGTGGGATCATGTATGAAGTTTTATGACTGAGCGTAAGATTTATAAAAAAAATTTCAAATTTCAAATATTTATAAACAACCTTAAAATAATGGAAATATTTTGAAAGTATAAAAATATATAAAAAATAGTTAAATAAACATTTGGTAACAATTTCAAGTATATTACGGTTATTTGTTTTTAAACACAACAAAGTATCAAAAATTGTTTGAGGAGCAATAGTTATTTGATATAAGTGAATAGTGTAATATTTTAACTTTCAATTAATTTAATTTTTCGGTAAACTTTTTTTATATTATAGATAAAAAAAAATTTAAAAATAATAGTCTTTTAAATTTTCAAATTTTATATATAAATATTAATTTTTTTATGAATTTCTAACTACAAAATAATAAGAACAATTTTGAAATTTAACGTTAAAACTCAGTTTAAACGTTTATAAAAAAATATATTGTGACCATAAATTTTGATATTTTATAATTGGCGAATAAAAAAATTATGAGGTAACTACTTTGTATTACATTTTTATTCACAGACATTTTTTTATCGACATGTAAAATAATAAATTTAAATAAATAATAAAAATAAAATAAATAAATAGCTAAAAAAAATTGTTTGAACACTACTGTATGCAGGAAATGCTAATATAAATATTTGATGAAATGTAAAGTATCCTACACCAAAAAAACAAAATCATAATTTTCAAATATTAATTTTATATAAAATGTTTTTTTTTTGTTATTTTGAAAGTAGATACTTACTTGGTATTTTTAATTTTAATTTTTCTTAAGTAAAAGTAGATCTAATGTACTGTAATAAATCACCCTTTGAAATAATAAATCGATGACTTATATAAACAAAAAACCACACTATAACGGTATATGTACATAAATAATAAATATATTATCTATTATATAATATATATGTATACACAATATACATACATACATACGTAATTACGTCATACATATATATATTATATATACAAATTATAAATTATAAGTATTAAGTTTATATGTTTTGATTATCTTCAATACATTCGTTCAACTCAGAATCTAAAAAAAAGAAGTTTTTATGTTCATATAATACTACTAGAATGTCATACAAATAATAATAAATAATACAAATATATTATTATTAACACAAATAATTATAATAATTAATAATAATTGTCTTTATAAGTAGGTACAATGAACATTTAATATAATCAGATTTATAATAAATACATTATTAACGAGGAAGGAGAATAATGAAGTTTTACCATGCTCGATGAATTTCCTTGTATATAATTAAGCTTGTATTGACTTCATTTGCTATTTTATCCACGACTCCAAGGTCAGAAGAAATCTGCAAGAGATTGATTAATTGGTAGACTCCCGGTCGTATAACTAGACATATAGCAAAATGACTATGGCATTAAGTGCGTCGCCTAGATCAAGTTGAGTCTGCATTTGCACGGCACTTTATATCGAAGTGTTCATGTAGCAATATATCGTCTGTCGTGGGAAGGCATTAGAATTATAGTTGTACGTTACAGTCGTTACACTACGATTATTTTGTTTCTCTGGAAATCTTAATTTTCTCTGCAAATGAGAGTGCATATTTTATATACTCTATAGGTACAATATTCTATCAACTATTTCGAACGTGTACTAGCATATTGACCGTTGGACCGTCTATTGTATTGATGGGTATCTCATAGTATTATAAAAAAATATGGAGAGATGACAAAATTCACAAAAAAAAAAAAAAAAAATAATAAAATAAAATAATAAAAAAATTACACATTCATAGAATCCGAGTGTAGCAAAAAATGTATTTATTTATAAATACATTCGATTAAATAATTTAGGTGACTATAAGTATCATATATTCTTAAAACAAGTCAGATCATTCGTTTTTATTATTTCTTGGCGTAAAAAATATTATATATAGCCGATATTCGAACTTTGTTATTAATGTGATAGTGTTTATCTTTATATGCATTTAAAAATGGGATTTCTGATGGGTTAATGAGTTATTTTTTTATTCGCAAGTTGTTGATTGAAAATACAAGTTGTATTTATATAGTATACCCTATGGAAACATTACTGTTTATATTCAAAACAATTATTTTAACAGTAAACATTCATTACCTTGAATTGTATAAATATTTATTTTACATAATTTAAAGTTACTATTTTTGGCAAGTATATGATAATTTTGATTGTTGTCAGCTTTTAAGTTATTCTTTATTCAAGAAACAATGTGCATTTTTATTTACACATTTCAAAGCTGAATATTTTTTTGAATGTTTTGAAGTATAAAGATTGAATTTTGAACCAGTACCTATAGTTAATTGGTTATTCAAAGCTATGACGAGTTGAGTGAAATGGCATTAATGCATTATCTGGGTATCTCTGGCTATCTCGCAAAATGTTGGTTTTACTACTCTGGCTGTCTAAACTTTAAAATATTTATCTATCCATATGACCATGTATTTAAATAACATTAATATTTATTTAATCAAATAATATTGAACAATAAATGAAATTGAAAAAAACGTAAATGATACCTCTTCAATAAGGGTAGTTAGGTTTGGAAATATATATTGTCATTAAAAAAAAAAAAAAAAACAATGATAAAATATGCTTAAAATAGTAAAATAAGTAGATCATTTTTTTCGAAAATATTATTAAGTTATGTCTTCAAAATCGTTGAGGTGATTACCATGTTAGTATAATGCAATAAATCTTAACACACACATATATGTCACTGAATTTTTTTAAAACGGCTAGACAAATTTTGACAAACATTTTTGTGTGCATTTGAAAAAGTTCTTGGATGGTTTAGTTCACAATTTTATTAAACCCGGTAAGTGTTATTAAAAATATGTTCTATGGAATTTTGACATAGATATTATGTCTTATTGTCTTCATTAATACATGCTGTGTGAATCTTAGATGCTAATGATCTCAGAAATCACTTATCCGATCATAATGAGAATTTATTTAAATGAAAGATAACTTTACGAAGCAGGTTTTAAGCATAGTTATATTATTGACCAAATTCTATTCACGAAATATTGAGCGATAAAATATGAATATACTAGAGGTGTTATCTATGCAGGAAAATAAAATTTAAATTTAATACAAAAAATGTAAAAACTTTTTCTCTGGTGAAGTCAAGCTTAATACAACTAAAAGAATAATGTATTAACTTACATTTTATAAAGTTAATTTTAAAATATCGATTATAAAAATCTATAAAAAAAAATAATCAATTTGACAGTGAACTGATAAGTATACTGAAACCGAGATATAACGATGTAGCACCGTACATTCATTCCTGTAGATGAGGTTTTAAGGTTTTAGTCGAGTTATTAATTTTTAATATAATCAGAAAAAAGCACATAAAAGTATAAAAAGAGACACTACCTATGTAGTCTGTGAACGATGAGTATAAATAATGAATCAAACAAAGTTTGAAGTACCTACATAAGATCTATACAATAATAATATAAGAATCTTGTGATAAGAGTATTAATAATTGTAATGGCCAATGAAGTGCATAGGACAACTTACTAGTATAGAATTTTATGGTACCTATTAAATAAATAAATAAATATATATGTATATGGTAATAACAAATTGAAATATATGAATAAATTATATTCAATATTTCTACTCGTATGTTAAATTTTCTATTTTCTTATTAAGTTTAAATTGTATTAGTTGTTAAAGCATAAATATAATTGCTAAACAATTATATTAATTAATAACAGGTTATAAAAACTCGAAGTTTGAAAGATAAAATTTTGAAAAAATAGAATATCATAAAATTTACTTATTGAGCCACATAGCACATAAAAAAGGTATAATTAGTACTAAAACAAGCATCTGAACGGCTTTTATGATTTGAGTTATTTTATTTATATTTAATTCATGAACTACTCTCTTGAAACATTTTGCATTATTAAAAATACTCTATGTTTTCGGTAAACCATTAAACGTAGCAGGGGCGTGCTCAGCTTTTTCCAAAGGGAGGGGATGAGTGGATGAACTGTATTTTGTTTTGTTGATTATCATGGGAGGGATATGACACCCTCACCCCCCCTCCGTGAGCACGCCCCTGAAACGTAGAATATTATAAATTATACTAGTACCTATAATTATTAGTATTGGATTGATCATATCAGAATATAAAACGGTTGTGAAGTATGACCATTGTTAAAATAAACATAAGTTTTTTCACTCACTACACTCAATCTATTTCAAATGTAGAATGTAAATGTATATAATATATAGTAATATAATGTTTATTTGATGATGGTTGACTTATCCATATAAAAATTTATGAGAGGTATTTTGTTCTTATAGATTAAGAAATAATAATAAAATATTATCATACAATTGTTATTTAAAAATCAAAAGCTCACCTCGTTAACTCACTGTTCCTATAATAATAAAGAAAGTAAAATGTATAAGAATGATAATAAAGAATATAACCGTTATAATTTTTATAAGGGTAACGAAAACAAAATAAAATAAAAACATAATTAAAGTTGAAATTGTTAAAAGTAACTGTGGGTTTACATAGTTAATAAATCATGCTGACGCACATGCGGTATGTAATATTCATTTTGCGTTTTATATTTGCTTGAATAATTCAGGCGCCGATCAAAATTAAATGACTACTTGAATGTTTTTTTATAATTTTAAAAATATGTTTTTTATATGTATAGGTACCATAGGTAGGTTAATTATATTTAGAATTTATCTCTATAAACATTACCTATGTTGATATTTTTTCATATAACAATATTTCGAAATGCTATGCCCTTAAGTATTTAAAAAAACATAAGGCAAATAATTATTATTTTTGGTTAATGAACTTCTCGTTTTTCGTACCAAAAATTGAAGCTTATATAGGTACATTTTTTTTCTAACAAATGTCCTGAGGTTAGTACAACACGATTCATATATATTATTTAGTTTGAAATTGTTTTTAATTATTAAAATAATAAAGAAAATTAAAAAACGTTGAACTCTATTTAATTTCCATGTAAGTACGCTATATGCGTCGACATTATTTTGAATTTTCATACACAAATTCCTAAATATTAATACATCCAAATGTTGTACCGTTTATCATTAGAATAACGACAAGTTAAAAGTTTCGAAATAATGGATATATCTGTTTGTTATTTAAATACTTAAAAAAGTAAAATTTATATACAATAATTGTTTTTCTCATAATATATTATATTATATTATTAAGCAAATCGTACGCAGTTACCATATGTTATTGAAGACAAGAGAACTGAAGAGTATGTTAAGAACTAAAAAAAAAAGTGGGTAAGTGGGTACCGCTCTGCTGTAGGATAAAATTTCCAGTAGTTAGTGAAAGAGGGGGTTTATGTTTTAATGGCCTGAATACACCAAAATTGAAGTTCTTTTATAATTAATGTAAGCTAAACTTATGAAAAATCTTGTATTCAATTT
>VUJU01003190.1:17918-28366 GCA_009835225.1 Aphis craccivora | reverse complement strand
ACTTACGAAGTGGATTGTGGTATGAAGGTGTTTATTTTGGTTCTTCACAGTGGAGACAGTCCGTGAGTGAAAGATCACGGAAGAATAATAATAATAATGAGTGGAAACAAAATACGTTATTGCGCTCAGTGCGACTAACAAAATATACAAAAACCGAAAAACATATATACAAGGTACGTAACAATAACAATAATACAAAGGCAAGGGCGTTGGCCGATGAACAACAACAAACATAATAATAAAATTATATAACAACGAATGATAAAAAAACATATGTGGCAAAAGGCCGACCAATAATTATTCAATACAAAATATTAGAACACAAAGAGAATAAATATACATAGATAGTAGAGTAAGATTATAATAAATAACAATTTGACAAACATAAAGACGGAGTGGATTGTGGGGGGAACAGATAAGCGTAGGTCTAGTCGCCGTACGAACCTGCACACCGCGATGCGCTAATAGCTTGGCGCGAACAGAAACCGATGTAGCATTTCCTGCTTCCACTTCAGCTTATTGTTTAATATTACACGACCAAATTATAACTTATAATCCATTTAATGGAGAAGTGAGAAAATTGTAAATATTTATTTTATTGTGAAATTTAATTAAAAAATTATTATTTAATTTTATTTCTTATAAATATTAAGGAACCTTGTAAATTGTATTGTGAAATTTAATAAATGAAAATACTTTTTTATACATATATATCATGTTTTTTTTATTTTACACAAATAACATCCAATTAAAATAGTTAACGTCTTACAAAACGCGATTCCGATACGCAGAATCGAAGTCCCCCGTTTCCGATAATATGGTTGGACGTTGAAAAATCCCGGCCCATCGTTTTCAGCTGCTTTGCTCGACGATTGTACCGGCCCATCGTATTCATCGACTGCTTTTATTTTATATGCATGGTAATATTTACATAAAAAGAAATTTCCCAAACCAACCATATTAAAGAAAAATCTGTTAATATCTAATTTGCATAAATGCTTAAATATATAATTATTTTGAAATAGTTAAAACATTTTTTTTTTTTTTTACTTAAGTTTAAGGTTTTTCTTTGTCTGACATATTTCAATATTTGTGAAGGATTACTTTTACCCATATTTATTTTTATTAAAATTACATTACTGTGTATATGTATAATATAATTACATTTAAAAAGTCAAATTATGATAAGTGTATATTCAAATAATATGATCATTCACAGGATCTAAAGAGGAAACAAAATTATTTTATCAAAATCCTTATTGCATATGTAATTATTTTTATTTATTTATTCACCAAAAGACAATGTTTAAGAGTATAATTATTTTGAATGGTAATAAACCATTATTTTTTTTCTTATCTCATATCTCATTTAAGAGAATACAAACAATATTTAATGAAAGAACATAATGCCCTTTTAATTAATAATAACATTAAAAACACAATTAGCAAATAGATAATCATGTGTAAATAAAAAGAAATCAGCAATTATTATAAAATAAATAACAAAAATGATTTCAAAGTAAAGAAAAAAATATAAAATATATGAACTTAAGAATTAGAAGTAGAACGTAAAATTGATTAAATAAAATTCTTATATTTATAATTCATCAATTAAAAATATCAACATACACACACATATTATTAGCAAAAATAAGGCTCTATGAAAAAAAGTTTCAGCTACTAAATTAGTTTTATAATTGGGTACAAATAGTACAAATAGTTACAACGGTAATTTCATTAAATTAATTGAAATAAAAAATTCAACTCGAAATAATAATTCAGGAAAATCAATACATATTATAATTAATGAGATCATAAATAAACACAATATCGGCAACTTTAAGACTAATTTCACATATGACAAGACTAACTGAATATGAAAACAAAGAATATACACTCCTATAAATGTAAATTAATGAATATGAGGAATAATAATGTATTAAGTTGAGAACTTTAAGGAACCCCTGAGTAAGCAATAAAGTCACTGTAGAAACTAAAAATGAAATTGTAATATAATATAGTTTCTGTTACATTTTTTTTTGAGGCTGCTAAGACTGCACACCAATACATTTTGACATAAAAATATAGAGGAAGATTGAATACCGAAAAAGAAATTAGAATCGAGCTTTCAAAATTTACACCACGATTTGATAGTATTATGCAAGAAAAACAAGCACAGCCATTCCATTAAATATTAAAACTATTATTATTATATTAATCTTTTAATTATAAAAAATAAATCTCAAACGAAAATGTTTCCTAATAATAATTACATATTTATCATTAAATCAAGTTAGATTAAAATCATAAAATAATATAAATTTTTTTTTAAATGTTTGTATGGGAGCCATATATTTTATTTCAAAAACAAAAGGAGCCGTGGACCCAAAAAGGTTGACAACCATTGCCTTAGTAGTTAATTCAATAGAAAAATAATATTAAAAAAAGCAGCTGATTCTTTTTTACACCTAAATCTTGTACATTACACAAAAAGCTATCTTATGAATTAAATTTATACTTTATAAGACTATTCTATTTTTATAATTCTAAAAAAGTCTTAATTTTTTTAACAATGTAATTTTCAATTATTATAATTACTTCATTAATTAGTTAAAATTTTAAACATACTTTATAATAAAAAAAAGTAATAGAATAGATACAGTACTATAAACAGTAAGCTGATATGCTATATAGACTGTTGGAATATGTATCAACCAATGAGTTAAGGGTAATATTTATATATAAATATATTCTGGAGAAAAATGTATAATAGGAAAAAACTGGTCACAAGAAGGAGTAAGAAAAGACTTATTTTCATCTATTACCTAATAGAGATTGTAGTATGGTTGAGAAAAAATATTTTAGCAGAGATTAGCATGTTCAGAGAATGAATATGGGAAAACTTTATTAAGATAAATAGTAGAATGGATTTTGAAACTCTATTTAAGAAATCTGGTTTTTTTTAAAAAAAAAAAAAAAATTAATTAGACAATAAGATAAATAATGTTTATGTGATGGATTGTAAATAGTTATTTGAATATGAATGGCATACAACACATCCATAAATTATAGGGAAATTATAAATAAAAACTATTTAAATTGAGTATATTTCTAAATCATTGTGAGTTCCTTCAGTAAAACTATAAAAATGGTTTACTATATACATGTTTAAAACATTAAAACAGAATAAAAAATGTATCTATTAATGTTTTTCAAATTTTTGATAATTACATTTTTAATTACAATTTTTAATAATCCATTATTTTTTTTTAACCATTCTATAAAGAAATTTATAAGTTAATAAAAAGAAATAGAAAACAGCTAGGTGATATAGGGATACAAAGAAGACTTTATTAAGAATTCAAATAAGTTTTTATAATTGATTTTGGTTTACATCATTAGACTAATGGAACTTCCTAGTTATGTTTTTGTTATAACCTACAAAAAGACAGAGGCTCCTTAAATTCTCTAACATGTTTCCAGAAACTGGAAAGAGAAAAGGAGTTTTCTCTTAGTATATTTAACATAAATATATAATCATAAAAGTCAGAATGTATCGATGTTCATAAGTAGGTCTATGATTTAAAAAAATATTGAGTTATCTGCACCTAACCTAGAACGGCTAGAACGCATATAAGCTATAATACAAGTTCTTTTATAAACACAATTAGGTATTTTAAAAAATTGTAAAATTTTTTTAGTTTGTACAAGGATCTTATTTAATCAATAGGAAACTAGATTAAGTTTATACTTAATTAAGTTTTTTTAAATAAAAACTTTTTCTTTTATATTAAGTAAATGCAAATTAAAATTTGATTTTGAGAAAAGAAACCTAATTAAATTTTTTATACCACTTAACATTTGTAATTCTGAAGAATAAATAATTAAAAAATTAAATGTAGTACAAGCAAGAAATTAAAAAGTCATGAGTTATTTATAACTAACTTTATTTTAGGATAAAATATATCTTTGTCTTTAAATAATTACAAAAGTACATTGATTTAGTTATAAAATTTTTTTACTACAATCATCTGATCGTTTAAATGTGTTAACACAAATCTGTATTACTATTTATTTAGAGAATGCTTTACCCATGAGTGTTGTTTCTGTTGTACTAATGTATGAAGTAGAAAATGTGTGTTCACTCAAATGTTCATCACACTCATGTTGTTAGCTTTAATATTACAATTTATATTTACCTGTTATCAAACTTAAAGGAAAAATATTATCTAGGGCATCTCATATGAATTTATTTATATTGTAACTTTAAAGCAAGTTATGAGAATTTTTAAGTAATATGTTTAACTTAGTCATCTCACTGTAATATTAAAGTCAAACACACACAAATTTGTAACTGCTTACATTTTAGTATGATATGCGTTAATAAGATGGAGACTAAACAGGTGGATATAACGTTCTCTTAATTAATGATTTAAAAATTATTCTTACATTTAAATTAATTACAAATCAATATCAAAGCTAGTATTTGAAATTGATTTAATCGCTTCCATACTTAAACTAAATTCTACAAGTTCATCATTAATTGTACTGAACATGTGACATAAAGAAGCTGTTCGTGAAGCATAGGATTTGACCAGACGAGTATTATATTGATTAAAATCATCAATTTTCTTTAGTTTCTTACAAACTTTTTTCAATTCTTCCAAATCATTCTGAACCTCTTTGTGATGAAAACCAAAGAAGGTTATAACTATATTAAAATAATTGTTTTCCTTGTATTATTTGATAATTTGGTAGCTTAATATAACTAAATATTGATTTACCATAATATAACTTACAAATTTCCGATGATTTTATTACATGTTCGATGTTCTCCTTTGTTTTATTTGAGTAAAAATCACTATACATTCGAGCAAGTTCTTCGTTTTTTGTATTCAATATTGATTCTTTGAGTCCAATAGCTTTTAAATACATTGCTTCGGATCTCTATATAAATAAATAATTATTGTTACTATAGTATAACAAATACAGGATTATTTAATATACATAATTTAAAAATTAATTATTTTAAGATAAATCAAATATAAACATTACCTTAAACCTTTTCTGAATTTTATAAATACTACCAAGATTAGTGTATGATTTTGCTGCAAGCATGGATTTAGGTCCCACTACATTTGAAGTATATTGTAAAATTATTGAATGGATGGTCTCAGCGTCTTCTAATAAATTCTCTTTCCTTTTTCCTAAATCTCTTTGTCTTTCTTCGTTATTCACTAAAACAATGTAATTTTATTCTTAATACCATTACAAACACAATTAACACATTTAAACTATCTACATAATACTTAATTAACTATCTAAAAGTATCCGTGTTAAAAATATACAATATACATATTTTCAAAAATAATAAAAATGAAACGGGTCTATCAATAAATTATAATTGGCAATAGCATATATTAATAATTCAGCCTTAATTGTTATTTGTTGTTATAAATGAGTTTTTTAAAATATATTTTTTCCTTTCTGAAAGGATTGATTCAACTCTGCAGACAATACCTAGTTATGTTTTACTAGACATGATTAATATGTTTAAATACAGTTCTTTATTCATGACAATGAAGGAAGTTAATAATAATAATAATAATAATAAAAATGGATGTTTGTTTGAACGAGTATTAAGAAAGTCTTGACTAAATCATTTTCATTTGAAGCTTTATAGAAACAATGTTAACATTAATAATAAATGAATTGGCCAGTAATTTTAAATATTTTGAACATAGTTTTCAGTTTTTTATTGTATAACTATCAGAGGGTAATACATAAATAATAACTAATTAACAAATAAATAAATAAATATAATAAAAATAAATATACTAACTTGGTCTCAAACCATTATTTAGAACAAATGGTTCTCTGCTCATCCAAGATGCTGTTTTTTCTATAATTAATGCTTTTATTCGAATAGTATTCAAAAACAATACATTTTTAATTGGTATACCAATTTTTTCCATGATAAATATGGCTTGTTGTAAGCTCTGCCTAGGGTAGCCATAATTTTTAAATTAAGGTTAAATTTATCATTATATTATTAAATAACATTTATATAATTTAGTATGTCTTACATGGATTCTTTATAGTGTGCCATTGATTTAAAACATAAAAACCGAGAATATGCAAATTCAGACAAAATAATTGCAGTATTCAAATTGTAATAACCAAATAAATTTCGTGTAGAGTCTATTGCAATCTAAAATATAATAAAGCCAACTTAATTAATAGTTTTCTTTTATCAAAGTTGACTATAAACAATTCTTACATAGAAACGTTTACTACTTTCTCTTGGTTTTTTTTGTTTTGAAAAGAAGATTGCTTCATTCATTAACATATTAATATGAATGAGCTGAGAAATTTGTTCATCGTATGTGTCCAATTGATTTTTTAACCTTTTCGCTGTATCAAATTTTTTTAAAACAGAAGAAATCTTAATTGCATGACTTATGACTGACATTTTTAATACAGTGCCACTGTTATCTCTAAGTTCATCGGTAGCTCTTATTGCCCATGCCCATGCCTAAATAATCATACATTTTATAAAAATAAAAAAATTATATGACCCCCAAAAAGTAACAAACCTCGTCATATTCCATTAATAGATAGTAGTACTGTGAAACAGCCACATATGAATTTGCTATACACAATGATTTTTCTTTCATGTTTTCAAAGACACTAAGACTGAATAACATAAGTTTGAAAACTTTCTTTGCTTCAATAAATTTTTGATTCTTAGATAACACAAATAACCACCTATGAAAAACGTTATTTCATTTAATCAACTATTATTTTAATGTAAACAATTTTCGGTTTAAGATTTTCATTAACTTGGTCAGGCATTGTATATTTTTGAGCAGTTTTAAATTTTGATCACTACACTCCCATTTTGTATCAATTATTTTATATGTACGTGATAAGACTTGAGCAGACTCATTCAGCCAGCCGGCATCACCAAGAAAAATTCCTGTTATACACATTACAGTTTCAATAGATTTTCAATAATAAAAAACCTTATTGTACAAACCTAGTTTTAGACCTTGTTCAATATAACGAAAAATCATACTCTGATCGTTAACATCAATTTCAATTTGAATCCATTCTTTTGATAAATTCTTTGGAAATTTTACTCCTTTTATTTGTACACAAATCTAAAAAACACATTTTTTTTAAAATAATATCTATGGTTAAAGTTGTGAAATCTATAATTACCTGGAATATTGTAAACAGTTGTCCTCGAGATATAGTGACTTCCATAAATTTAAATAACAATTCCAAGTCAAAGTGATCAGAAAAATTGAAATTATCAATAAATTTAGTCTAAAAAAAATAAAATAAACATTTTCAATGAATACTTAGTACATTTTGATATTAAAATTTATTTTTGAGATGTTAATTCATATATACAAATAATGTTCATGTATACAAAAAAATTTAAGACAACACTATTCATAAAAATAAACTTCATTGATTATATACATTTTCTAATACTACTAATAAAATGAATGTGTTTTTGAACTTTATTTATTGTTTTGTAAAAAAAAAATAACAATTCTTGTTTAGCTTTATAGCAAAACTAAATCTTAATTACAAAAAAAATTGCAATAATGTAAGCTTGTTAAACTTATATTATTAAGTATAGATAGTATACTATAGTATACTATCTATACTCAATGCTTATATTTAAGGATTATAGTTAGCATACTTCACAAACATGTATCTACAATGTATTAAAATATAATTTTAGATTATAAGTAGAGAGATGATAATGTAATGATTTTATAATGATTTTTATGTTTTTGTTAACAGCGATAGTAAAAATGATTTAATCTCTAATTTCAACATCTTTAAAGATAACAATGCAGATTAAGTTAGTACCCACTGGAAAGGGGAGTGGGTCAAAAGTAAAATTTAAACATTTCACTTTTATTAAAAATATTATTATGATTTTCTTTATTTAGTGAATTTGTTTGTTAATTTGACGATCAAAGACGATCCCATATTATGTTTCCGACTTAACATTATCCATTGCCTAATAGGTATATTATTTAATAGGTATACTGGTATATGTATTTCAAATAGATTACCATTCCAACGTAATAATTAGAGTTAGAATTTTGATGACTTCAGCATTTTTTTTCTTTAATTCTATACAATGCTATCTTAGCTTAAAATTTGATTCATGCGCCTTTGATACAAAATTTTCTAATTTTATTTTGTTTTTTTTTAGGCATTTTTTTTAGCTATAAATGCATCTTTTTATTTTTTAACGTTATTTTTTCATTTTCAGGTCATTTTTTGAAGTTTTTGTACAATGTGGGGGAATTTTTCTTAAATTTTAGATTTCAAAGAAAATTTGTATAACATTAAAAAAATAATTTTAATATTATTATTGTGGGGTTTTCGGTGTTATACATCGATAAACCAATTGCTCTTTCAGACATAGGTACCTACACCAATCATACACGCTTTAATTTTTTTTATTTATATTTTACTTTTTAATTTTAAATAATGCTTAAAATGTAAATGTATACTATTTTTTATTTTATATTATAATTCATAATTTCAATCACTATTATACTCATTGTCACAACCATATCTCTAATAAAAATTATTATTTATAAATAAATTTTTTTCACTTATTTAATTAGATTTTGACATTTTTATGTCTTTTCTTTGGCACATAGATTTGAAAAACGTAACGGAAGTCGCGTAACAGAAAAAGCGTTACATGGAAAGCGTTACGATCTGCCTTGGCACACAGAATCTAAAAGTGTTATGTTATGTTACGGTTACCCTGGTTACCTGGTTACTAATGGTAACGGGAAATTATCTGCCTTGGCACACAGAATCGAAAAGTGTAGCGATTAGTCTGTGATAGATCGTGGTTCATTTTATGTGAGACATAAAATGTCTCACCACTTCATTGCAGATTTTTTTTTTTTAGATCATTTTCAAGTTCGCTTTTGTGTGTTTGTTAGGTCATCAACATCCTACCTCTTGTTATAATAATATTATGTCATTATGATTCAATAAAAACGAAATTCTAATAATATAATATGTTGCTAATATATAAGTAGGTACCTACCTACTATATAACGAAATGTATTTTAACAAAATAAGCATATAAGTAATCGTTGTTTACTAAATTTTTTCTATACGTAGGATGACGCGCTCGACGTGGACCCGCATGTGTGTTACGTAATGGTAGGAACTTGTCACCACGGTCTGTTGGCGTACTGCGTGTCTTAACTACAACTAGTCGAAAGTTCTCGAGAGAGTACAGGCACGTCAACCCGTGCAACTTATACCAACGCGCAACGTTCCGCACACGTCGATGAACTTTATTTCGAGTACCGAACGCTAAACGTCACCCACGTACTCCGCGGACCCCCGCACCAACATTACCGAACACCATAGACATTTATATGACGTATATCAATAATTATGCCGGACATTGGTCATACACCGACTATCATTATTCATTATAAATATTTTTAAATCGTTATACGGATCATAATGCCCAACAGTGGAGTAGCCGCGAATAGCTCTTAAAATCGTACGGCAATATCAGCCACTTAGTATTGTTATTTGTTAAATACGATACATTACATTATTATCATCATTGGTCTTTTTATTATTATTATTGAAAATTATTATCTAAAAGCCTCGTCCGTTCATCACCGAATTGATAAGCTCTCGACGCCGAGCAGGTTGCAACAAGATTACCCAGTCGTGTCTAGCGTCGCTCCTTCGCTCCTAGTCAAAACCAAACTAATAAGTACACAGGTACAACCAAAAGCGTACTTAGATTCATTTGTAATGGTAAGCATTCGGTATTTTGGTCGATTTGGTGAACGGACCTTTAGATGAAATAATTTGTTACTGAATGGGTATTAAGATTTATGAATACCTATTGAAGTATTGCAGTAATCAAAGTAAAAATAATACAATATTTTTGATGTTGAATTACACCTATTTCTATATATGTATACTGTATAGTTTAGAATTTCTAAAACTCTAAACAGTCAAAACAATATATAAAATAAAAATGTGGTGAAGTATTTTAAGTAAATATATTAAAATATTTTTACTTATAACATATTATTTTTAATTAAGTATTTCAAATACTGTAATAAATAAATTCCTCCACCAATATATGTGTTTTCCAACATAGGTATCCATTAATTATAAACTTAAGAAATCAATGTAATCTTTGTTATCTGTTAAAAATTAGAATCATTCATAGTTATCATCCATCAACTTTTAGTAGTAACTACCTAGTAGGTAGCAGTGTTGAATCCAGGTATACTTCAGGGGGGGCAAATGCCCCCCTGAAATTTCTTTCGCACCCCCTGACAAAAACAATTTTCAAAAAAATGTACCTATTTATTAAATGCACAACAATCGTTACGATTACCACACCTAATGGCGTT
>VUJU01003190.1:0-17868 GCA_009835225.1 Aphis craccivora | reverse complement strand
CCCAGAGAAATTGTCTGGATTCAACACTGGTAGGTAGTATATTTATATATGTATAAAGTACAAGCGTGCTATGCTATATTGTACCATGCATGCACTATATGTATATTATTTATAATAAATAATAAAAAAGCAGTGAGGTCAAGTGAGTATAGCTCGCTGTTCTATATTAGGTGCCGAGTGTAAGTGTTAAATTTGAATCCAATGATTGGTATCATTGTATACGAAAAATGGTTATGAACGGAGATGATTTGTTAACTTAGGGTATTATATATAAAATATATTATATTTTAAATAGGGTGGAGAAAAAGGTGGTTTATGTTTTAATGACCTGAATATCCAAAATTAAACCAAGTACAGAAAACGCAAATTTAACAACTACCTAGAGCATGTTTCAAGTTTCTACAACTAGTAATTTTTAACTATAACAAAAATCTAAAACTATTTGGTTGTAAATCATTATTTTATGTACTATAATTTATAACTATAAAATAATTTACAAATATTCATGATTTTAACGAATTTGTGTCAATATTTGAACTTCAAACGCTAATAAAAAAAAAATTGTGACAATTTTATAATTTTTGAATCACTGTAAGAATAACTTATGAGGAATTTTGTATTAAATTGTCAAGTATTTTGAGTTGCCCAAAAAAAATTTATCGACATTTATAAAAAAGAAACTAAATAAAAAAACGAATATTTCAAATACCTATAAATAGCCTTAAAATAAGCTATATATATTGAAATAAAATCATGTAAAGTAAATCTAACTAAGGAAATGCCAATCTAAATAACTAGTGAAATTTTTAAGTATTTACGACTTATAGATACTTTTTGAATACTAACAAATATTTAAAATTGGTTGAGGATAAATCATTATCATTTCGCGATATCGTAAAAACTTAAAACTCAAACGCTCTTAACATTTTTTCCTATAATAAAATGACACTTCTAGTTTTTTCTATAACTGTTTGAAGGAAAACTTAAGAAAAACTTAGTGTTGAATTTTTTAACATTAGATATAAATAGCAAATTTTTTTATAAATTTTCAACTACAAAATTACTTGTAAATTTTTGAGATTTTGACATATTTTGTAAGAAAAATAGAAATTAAAGTATTATAAAAAAAATTGTAACTAACGATTTTTGATTTTTTTTTTTAACTACAATAAGAACTAATTATGAGAAACCTTGTATTAAATGTTCAATTTTTTTTGGGCACCCAACATTTCAGTTATCTAAGCTCAAAAGTCTTAATATTTTTTAAATTTAACCATGTAAAGATAACGCTTATATAAAAATTTAGTGACATTTTCAAATATTTACAGTGATTCGTTTTTAAGTTGAAACCATAGAAAAAAAGTTTTGGAAAATTCTTACTTTGGACATATATAATGTACCAAATTCACTTTGACATCGGAAACCACATCCGAATTTTGAAATTGAAGCATTATTTTGACATGTATGTTATATGCTGTATACACACAAAAAAATAAAAACACATTATTGTAAAATTAATACATTTATCACTTCATTCAAAATCTAAAAAAATAATTATAAGAAACTTGTTGAGTGAAATAAAAATAAAAATTCTGATAAAAAAGAAGTACAGAAGTAGTATATTTCTAACAAATTGTCTATTGAATACATGGAAAATTACTTTAACTAAGTAACACATACACATAAATATACTATCAATATAACGTGTAGTTCATAAAAATACTTAAATATTAAGCCGGCAGTTATATATATTTCAAATTAAAATATTAATACTATTCACCAATAGGCAATAGAGTCAACATATTTTTGAATATGACATTGGCAGAAATACATCATGTATTTTAAAAACATTTCTTTAAAATTATGGGTATACATTTTTTCTCTCTAAAAATAGATATTATATACACAATAAATAATATAAGTATATTTAAAAAACAATTAAGACTGATAACATAAAAATTAAATTAAAGTAGGCATTTGAATGAATTTGTAGGCTAAAAATTATTAGTTACACTCGTATTTAATATTTATTTGAAATAATTAAAAAATGTATTAAGGTAACAAGGTTGCACATTTTATAAATATAATTCCCACCAATTCATCATTACCTATTCCGATTTTTGATAACTATATTCCCTCTTTATTTTAGACTTATTTTACACAATTATTGGGTTTACTAGTATAATCTCTGAAACAAAGTTAATCAATACTAAACTTGATAAAAACATAGAATATTTAAAATTACACAATAATACTGTGTGACATCACTGACACCAAATTGAACATTCTCCTAAACAAAAATAATTGAAATACTCGATTATTACGGAAAATGTGTCTTCAGTTGGTAAACATAAACATTGCATTAAACTAGAGTCTTTCTTAAATTTCTTTATATAAATCCAAGAGAGTTATCAAAAATATACAGTTTTTTTTATACAATTATCTATTATTATATTATTATTAAAATTGTTCATTTTATATCATTTCATTCATAAATCACCCAAATAATTAATTTCTATGTTTGTTATTATGATTTATTATTGATATTATTTATGATTGTATAATTTTAAGATAATTATTTTTGAATATTTAAAATGAAATAAATAATAATTGAATTAAATTATATAATTAATTATTATAATATAATATATATTATTATATAATTATTTAATTATTAATTAAATTATTACTTTGATGTGAAACAAAAAAACCGGTCAAGTGCGAGTTGGACTCGCGCACCGAGGGTTCCGTACAAATCTGTAGGTATATAAGTAAAAGTTCAACCAACACGACAATCAAGTCATAGTTATGGTATTTTTATTGCAAAATGAAATTTATAACATCAAAATATGAAAAGCTGGAGGATCATAAATTAATGACTAAGGTATCTTTATCGTTCCAGTAATCCTTCGAAATGAAAAACCAAAATGTCATTTTGAAAATGGTAAAATGGTACGGCAGCCGTCAATGCGCGATGGTTAGACGTAGCCGCCTAAATTTCCCCTTCCGTGTCACCGCCGCTGACACCGCGCACCGCCGACCAGACCGAAAATAAACCGAACGACGAGCAGATATTATATAGATATGTCTCGGATACTCGAAACCTTATCGGTAACACATTATACTATTAATTTCGATTTTAAAATAACACGGTGGCATGTGTCATTTATGATTCTATTATAACGCTTGCCGCAATAATCGACGACGCACACAGGCTTTCCTAACAGGAATAGTAGTGGGGGTAGGCATGCTGTGCTCTATGGCATGCTGTCGTATGCTCGCACCACTGACCACACACGAGTAGTGTTTATATTTTATTTGTAATTTGTATGACGACACTCGCGGCTTGCGAACTGTTTTACGTGTACTTCCTAAAGTATACTATAGTAAATAAACACGTAAACTTATTAGTCAAGTGTTTTACTTATTATTGTAGTATTCGGCACATGCTGTAAAGTTGTGATATGTCTTAAGCGTTTACGCATACACAAGGTGTTTTACTTATTATTTTTATTATTGAATAATAACGCGTCTTCATATACGCACACTCAGAGCCGTGCCGTGAGGGGGGCCTAGGGGGCATGTGCCCCGGGCGCATGGTTTAAACTGTTTAAAGGGGGCGTCAAAAATATTTTTTTAGAATATAAGGGGGCTAATATTTTTAATTTTGCCCCGGGCGCTAAATCCTAACGGCACAGCTCTGCGCACACTTACCTATATACTTCATGAACGGTTTTTTCTACATATTGAAATGTATTAAAATAACATGAAGTCGTGAGATATCCTACGTCTTATACTTTCAATTATAGATATATTTTAAATATAACATTTCTGTTGTAAATTATTTTTGATATCATATTGTCGTATTCGGCACACGCTGTAAAGTCGTGAAATATCCTTTACGTTTACGCATACACAAGGTGTTTTACTTATTATTTTTGAAAAATTTAAGGTTATCGGAATTTTTCTGTTATATGTGCGATAAACATTGCTTCATGCCGAATTTCGAGATTCTAAATCGACTTGAAGTACCCTATAGGTTTTGATTCCCTCGCAAGTAGTCACGAGTTTGAAAATATGCGGCTTAAATTCTTATTATTTCTTTCGATTGCGTTGACATAAAAGTTTGATTTTGTTACAGTTTAAAGGTATTATAGACTTAAGTATTTAATATGAATTTTAATTTAATACCTCAACGAGTTTATGAGATAAGAAGTAGTAACTTTGAAATTTTCAAAATTGTCAAAAATATTTTATTTTTATATGATGAAACTAAAAATTTATGGTTTTCGTTATTTTTCCTAGATCTGTACTATAAGACGTGACTTCGTACGAAATTTCGAGATTCTAAGTTCACGGGAAGTACCCTGTAGGTTTTGATTCCCGTGCGAGTTTCGAAAATTTGCGGAAAATTGCGGCCTAAATGGATGTATCTTTTGATTGCGTTGGCTTAGATGGTTGATTTTTCTACAGCTTCCAGGGACAGTGGACCTGAGTATCATATAGAAATTTCAGTTTGATACCTCCACGCGTTCCTGAGAAAAACGGTCTTGACAGACGGACGGAAAGACGAACGGATAACAAAGTGATCCTATAAGGGTTCCGTTTTTTTCTTTTGAGGAACGGAACCCTAAAAACAAATTTTAAACAATATTAAATTAAATTTAAAATGCTTATGAGAAGTTTATTAAGTTAAGCAGCAATTTTTTAATTCACTTGCTTTAAATCCGGATCCACAAAAGATAATAATATAGAACTTAATGTTTTACCAGTAAGTCTTTGGTACAAAAAATTGCTATTGTTTTACATTAAAAAATCGTTCCCCACTGGATGATATACTTAATAAGCGTGAAATAATATAATGATATGACATAAAAATTGATTATGCAAAAAAAAAAAAAATTGGCCAAAAATTCGTTGACTATCTAGGACCAAAAATATTCAATTCTTTAAACTTAAATGTAAAAAAATACTTAAGAAAATAAAAACTAATACTAAAATTAATGTTAATAGATTATAAGTCAATCATTATTCTGTGAGCTTTAAAATACTTGTAGCTTAATAAAATATATTATTTTATCCATAGTATGTTCTATGTATTCAAATTTCAAAAATGCTGTTCTTATATTTTTCTTCTTATTTTTTTCTCTGTTCTTATTGTTAAATTTATTTTTTCTTAGTAGGTATATATTTAGATAAATAATATTATTTATCAGTAAAATGTAAAATATTAAAATTCACCAAAATAACTCTCTACCTCCAACACAAGCTTTGCTTATAGGAGGTAGACAAATTATAGTAATTGTATGATGTTTATTTTTAAATTGTAATAAATGATTATTTTTAAATAACAATAAAAAAAAAAAAAAAATACTGAAAAATAAGTAGTAAAAATCTCTCAAAAAGAGGGTAGACCAACTAATTGTGATTTAACAATTTACTTTGTTTTAATTTATAATCATTAATCATTATTTTAGGGATGCCCTCTATTAAATAAAATTCAATTTACATTATCTTCTATCTTATACCATATAATTAATCCACAATATCTTATTTAAATCATAATATTATTATTAATATTACATAATTTTATGTAAATTGTAAATTAAAATGTAAGTTTTTCATTCATCATGGCTTGTAATCTGGTTAATAGTGATTCGTTTGATTATTTTTAAAGTGAGAAATATTACATTTTTAACGTTACTGCAGGCTAAAAAAAATTATTTGAAAATTTGTAACAAAATTTTAGTAAAATAAAGTACGTATAAAGGTTTAATTACCTGTGATAAATATATAGCTACTTAAGCTACTGTACATCACTTCACAAATTAATTTTTACATTTATATTCGTGTAAGGCTTATAAATTTGTTAGTAAAGAATTTTACACGCTATTATCACATGCACCAAGTATTTAGATAATGATAATAATAAATCCTGGCTTCACTCAAGAATCTTTAAAAATCTTTTTACTTCAATAAAATATTCTTATCAGCTTACATACTACAATTTTATTATCATAGGCGTGAGTACGGAAAAGGCAGGGTGGTCAACTGCTTCCCCAGTGACTTTTTGGAGGGTTTTACCATCAGTCGTTTATATTAAAATATTAAACAATAATGTGAAGATTGAATAAAGTGGTTGGCTGATTCTAAAAGAGATACCATATTTAAAAATACATATAAAGTTGTAAATGAATTAGTAACTATCTCAGTAGTAAGTTGTTTGTGTGAGAGACAATTTTTTAAGTTGAGTTTTATCAAAATAAAACTTAGAAGCTCAATGTTTCAAGACCGTTAGCAAGCATTGTTAGCTATGAGTATTGAACAGGGATCTGTCTACTATATTAATATTGAAGACGTGATTGAAACTTTAAAAAAATTAAAACTAGCATATGGAACTGTAAAAAAAACTTTATAGTTCACTGTATTTTATTATTTGTTTTATTTTTTTTACCTATTTGTAATAACAAAAACGTTTTCCAATTTAAATAATAATAATTTAATTGTTTTTTTTACACACCTATTCATCAATTTGAATGGGTAAATAAGCACCTTATTACAGTTTCAAATAACAATAATGGTTCGCTTTATGTCCTAGCATTCATTTAACTAGACAGTTGATATATTTTATAATAAGTAACAGGAGTTATCTAAATTTTAGATGTTTACATATTTACATAAAAAGTTATAGGTGTTTATATTATAATAATATGAGAAAAGTCAAAAATATCATAGGTAGGTATAGCCGGTATAGGTGTAGTATAAATGTAGTATGTAAAAACTAAAATTTTACAATTTGCCTCCCCAGACATGGAGGTCTATGCTTATTTTAGACAAAATGTTGATTCACCATTATTTAGAATATTATAGTACCAGTTACTATGCACATGTAGAATATATAGGTCATCATTTAATCAGCGATGTTTCGAAATTACCAAAGATTGTTTGATTTTTATGATGATATCATAAACATATAAAAATACTAGTTAGATGACTCCTTATCCCTACAATATAAAAATTACGAAGCCTACAAAATAGGAAAAATTCTCTTATCTAATCACCTATCTAAGAGGTGAATATTTACAAAATATATATTATGATAAAATGGTAAACCGAGATGTTATGGCAGGAAACAAAACTATTAAAGATGTATTATAATAATTAAAAGTATAATTATAATCATAAATTATATTATTATTTTAGTTAATTTAATAATAATATAGTTTGTTATGACCAGGGCTCGTGAGTTTATGCTCTAAAAAATTCCTAAATAAGTATGCACTTATGCACTAAAAACTGGAAAAATATGCATTAAAATATGCCTTTAAAAGTTCAGAAATATGCACTGATATGCACTAAAAATCTAAAAATATGTAGATCAAAAAACAAAAATACTGTAAGTAAATTTTAGAATAACAAAAAATGTCCATTCATATTATTAAAAGTTATATTTTATTATATAAATGTACCCAATTTCAAAAAATAAATTAAAAATATTTATCAATAATCAATTAAAAAAATATCCAATCAGTAGTCAATACTTGCTTTATTTGCGTGATATGTTTTATTTTTAATAATTTTATGTTGCGAAAACTCCCATATATTTTTAACTGTGTAAAAATATAAATTGTTGCATTTTGATCAAATTTTGATAAAAAATATGCACAATAAAATAGAAAAACGCATAAATATGCCAAATAGTTAAAAAAAACCCTCTAAATATGCAACATAAAATTTCAAATACTTAACTACAGTACCTTGAAATGGATTTCTATGTCACCTAGCATTAAATACGACTTAACAAGATTGATATGCAAATGCATGAACTCACGAGCCCTAGTTATAACAGACAAGAAATATAACGAAGATACCTAAACATGTTTAATAAACAAATTTCAAGCTTGTCCAATATATAAATTCTTGAATTCAGTTGATCTGAGTGCATATTAAAAATGAACTAAATATAAAAATAAAAGTTTATGAAACGTCATATTATAACATAATAATGAAAAACAAAAAGGAAAAAAAAAATTAAATTAAATATAAGAGAAAATAAATAACGGGAAGGCTGGAATTTAATTGTTTCAACGCTAAACATAATAAGGTATGATAAAATCTACAGCTCATAAGTTTGACTAAACGTTTAGATTTTAAACTCATGACACATTAAATTTGTTAACTACGATTTAGTTTTATACCAGTTTATTTTTATTAAATATTTGTATTATTATTAAATCAGGTAATATACCTACTAGTTTAGTTTTATTTTGTTTTAAATATTTTTATAATTATTATTATACAAGATAGTTATGAATGTTATGATTATTAATCTTGTTTTAATAGTTAAAAATTATTTTGTATTATACATATTATTATAATATATATATATTTATTACCTTCAAATATTAATAAATATATTATATTTGATTGATTGTTTGAATTGTCAAAAAATTTTTATCTATACTTAAATATTAAAATATATTTACTTAATTATATCTTACTTTGAACAATGTAAATAAATTAGGAATATAGTATTTTTTTTTTTTTAATAATATAGGTATATAAAATTGTTGACTACTTATTATAACAATAATTGGTTTTTAAATTATTGTTATTTAAAAATGAAATAGCCAATACATTTATTTAAACAAATTTTTATAAATGTAATATTTACATTAAAGATTGATACTTTATAAAGTAGGTAAGTAGGTACTAATTTATAATTTTATATTATTGTTGAATAAGGTAAGTTTAAAGTCAATAATATAAATTTTAGACTTTAGTAATTTATAAAAATCATGAACTTAGAAAGTCAGAACTAATAATTCATATGATAATAAATTGATAACAATGATAATCTGTATTTAAAGTGTTGTGAAAATGTCAATATTCACCTTTTAGATAAGAGAAATTCAGCTATTTTGTCAACTTCAAAATCATTTCCAAGTTGGCTTTACTTATCTGTGGGTGGTATTAAATATTAATCAATGAAAATTGAAAAATTCCTATTGGGAAATAGTTCTTAAAAGTTAAGTTCGTTTCTATTTAAATTATATATTTCTTAATATTCTTATATTAAATTTTTATGGTTTGTACATGCACTAAATATGTACCTATCTACAAATAACTTAGTTTACTAAGAAAATTCTAATAACAATACTTGCTGGTTATCTGCAAATTTCAATTGATTTTCATAAAATTGCACATCAGCATTGGTTTCAACGTCAGGATTCAATGTAGCAAGTTTATTTCCTCGGTTCATTGACAAAATCATCTGTGAATAGTTCTTATGTTCATATGGCAATGTATGTTTATACTCAAAATCTTTATTGTCATCGTTTACATGCAACATCTAAGGAAAAATTTAATTAAACATTGATACGTAGCAAGTACTTTAAGTAAAATATAATTTCTTATAAAAAAAAAATGTCCAACCTTCCACACTATATCTAAACTCATTGCTGGGTGAAACGACTTTAACACATATACCAGTGTATTTTCGTCCATGGATTGGCATATCTGTTGTATTGTAAGATCGTAAAGTGAATTTACTCCAAGAGCAGAGTCATCCATAATGGTCAAGAGAAACTCGAAACTGATAAATAAAATATAAAAATTAATCAAATGAAAATGCAATAAAAAAATGTTATATTTGATTATTTTGGCATTTTCTATCATGGTACATCAGTACAAACGCTGTAAACTACCTGGTTAAATTTTCGACTGTGAAGCAAATTGGTATCGTATCGCTAACGCTACACCTGATCACAGAATTCGTGTTGTGATCGGCTTAACTAGTAAATTGCGACTGGATTGTGTTCACTTTCGAACTTGTGAGTAGAATGTCAAGAATCAACTTAGCAAAAGCCAAAAAGTGAGAGTAACAAGAACGACACGCACGTAATAACGGATCATCTACGTAAAGCGTAGTGACGTGGCAGTGTTCGTCAATACTAACCAAGTGCCATAATAATTAATAGTTGGCATCAGGCATCAGCTCATACTGTAAAACAACGCTTTACGTTCACGCCCTCTACAGTGTAGTTTCTCGATCACCAAGGCGACCGTACAGACTATCGATTGTGGACATGCCTTTATCATATATATATATATAGGGGCTAGTATAATAGACAATGCAGTAAGTTCGGCACCGAGATAACAGGCCTAATTATTTTCATGGAATTATCATGGAATAAACGCATAAATCGGTGCCGAACTCAAATGCTTGGTATACCAACATTGAAACAAAAAACTCCCAATGCATTTCCCAAATTTATGTATTCTCGACTTCAAAAATTATTGTAATGAGAACTGAGAACTCGTAGAAATGTTAAAACCAACTTTTGTTATAAAAATAACCAAATAAAATATAAATACAATTATTTATATCGAACAAATTATTCTTGCGATAAAAGAAGTTATACACTATGATCAAAGTTGTTGATGATGAGAGCAAAATCCATCAGCTTTTTAAAAGTGTATACAATTTTACACTACCTATATTATAAATTATGATGTAACTATAAAGTATAAATTGAAAAATCGTCAGTTGATATTATTTGTGGTAACACACTACACATCCAGATATCGGAACAATTGTAGTTTATAGCTACCGTGCGATTTTTTCTATTTTTTTTTTTTTGATATACGTATTTCAACCATAGATAATATTATTAAAGAATGGACAACATCTCATTCTAGCAGAGATCTTATCATAAATTTTATTTTGTAATTATCTTTGTACAAAATATTTAGTATTTTCTTATTCATTTCCGTATGATAAGCAGTAAGCACAAATGGCCAATTCGTTCTTATATATCTATGATTTCAACGAGTTAAGTATGATGGAATAAAAAAAAATGTGTGCAAATTATTATTTTGGAAGTTATATCCTTCCGAAGTTTGCAATTTTATGTTTTTAAGCATTCTCACAACGATGTACTTTAGTACTTTACTGTCCCGGCTCAGGTCTATAATGAATTTTTCAATTTTTTTTTTTAGGAGACTATAGGTACTTAAATCAACAACCAACATTTTATAACTTATAGTGATAATATAAATTTGAATAAACCATTAGTTTTGAAATGATTAATTGAAATGAATGATTTTATTAATTTATTATTTAATATGACTTAATAATTAAAATAGTATTATTAACAAATATTCATTAAATCGTAATACATATAGTATACATATAGTTGCTCGGTGTAATTAAAAGTTATCTGGACCACTGCGGATTCCATGTATATAAATATAACTTATATTATAATATGATGCATCACATGGTTACTATCCGTCAATGAGAGCGTAATTCAAGGACAGTGACAACTGCAATTATTGTTATATAACAGATTTAATATACTTATGAGCGATTATAGGTAACATTTTAGGGGGGCCAAAATAAAAAAAAAATCTCAAATGTAGGATAATAAAGTAATAATAATATTATGGTAATATTTATTGAGCTAAATATTATCAATTTCATAATATTTTTTGTCCAGGGGAGGAGCAAGTGCGCTATCTCCCCCTCAATGGATGCCCATGAATATATCTATATCATATATTAGATATATAAATGTGACAAACGGAGAAAAACACTTTTACGATAAATAATTTTATAATGACAGTGGTATATACATTTTAGTTCCGATATATAATAGTAATATTTTAAACATTTATCGTTATGGAGTATACACAATTAAGGGAGGCTTTAGTTAAAAAAAAATCACTATATTATGTAAAATTCCCTAATGTTTATAAAAAAATTTAAAAAAAACTGCTACTAAATAATTATACATTATACATAAGACATGTGAGACGTTGTAAATTTTAAATGGTATACATGGTATATCATGTATAAATGTGTGCACTGACCGAAATATACTATGATATAATATGTATTGTATAGGTAGTCAGAAATCACGTGCAGTTTATTGAACAAAACTATATGGATTATGTATACATCATGTGAATTATTGCTTACACGTGTTACGTGTGATCATCTTTTGTATAATTTCCTATACACATGTGGCCATTCGATTTAAACATCCCCTATACATTATATATAATTCGCTGAAAAAACCTTCTTTTAGTAATACTTGAGATAGAGACCCCGGATACACAGCAAGGACAAATTCAGTCTATCGATACGCTAACAATCATTTAGACGTAGGTACTTAATGGAAAATAATACATAATATGTCGATGACCATTCTCGTGCGAATACGTTAGTAACACTTTGACTATAATTAAAGTGTGGGCACTACCACATAACATTTAATTTATTTTATTACCATTTCATACAGTGTGTTGTGTATTTTTATTTAACATAATTTTAAAATGTTTGACTGCGATAAATGTGTCGCATCATTTTCTCGACGCTGTAATTTGAATAGACATTTAAAAATGCATGATGGTTTCGGTTTTAATTGTAGTTTATGCAACAAATTGTTCACGCGAAAAGATAATCTAAGCAGGCATACAAAAGCATTTCATTCAGAGAAAGAAGTTCATCGTACGTATTATTTACATTAATTTAGATATAGTGTTTATTTAAAAAAAAAATTTAATTCGCTAATTTAGTGTTCATGAATGCAGATGTAAATGGATCTAAAAATGATACTCCGACTAATGCCACGGAGAACGACACTGAAAATAACGTTGTGTGTAACGACCTATGTAACGCAGCTTGCGTTGATGTTATACCGACCGATAATATAAAAATTGCCCGGTTAGCGATTGTGCCGAATATTCCAGCCCGAGCTTCAAAAAGCGGTATATATTAACAATTTATATATTATTATAATATATAAGTGTAATACTAAAATATAAAATAAATTCGTTGGTTTAGGCTCTACGAAGAGAAATATTGACAAACTTAAGAAAAATATAATGCCATATATTAAAGCAGATAATGAATTAAATGTGTTGCAAAAAAACGAATTTATGGAGAAAACAGTTGACGAAGACTACAAAGATAAAATAAAAAAAAATTTGGCGTGGATTAAAGTGGTGTCATACTTGATTAATATGATTAGAAATAAAAATGAAGAACAACAAAAAATAATTTGTAAGTAAAATTTAAATTCTCATTTTTTTTTTTCGATAACACCATGAATGGTTAGATACCATGGATATTGTTTTTTTGTAGCGCATTAAATAATTTAATTAAAGCAATAAAATATTACTTCTATCTGCTATCATAAACAGTATTTGGAACTTATAGCATTTGCATATCCGTCATAAATGTAGTAAAACATATTGAGTGATATACAAATACGTTTAATGGTACGGAGAATTTAAACATTTTATTTTACATGTTTTGCAAATATTTTTTTTTTTTTTTTTGTTGCTACAATGACGTATAATATTCAAAAATTTTTAAAAAATTATGGATAATGTTATTGTTAAAAATGTTTTATTATGTTAAGCGATTAATTACAAAAATTTGTTTGAGTAGGTATGTAGTAATATTATTTATGGTGTAGGTAAATGTTGCACATTAACGTGATTTACTCAACCTAAGTGATTTGAAAAGATCGAAAACAATGTAGTTTTCCGAGTTAGTTTATTGAAAGACGTCGGATATGAGTACTTATTTATAGGCTTCATTCGTTATCGATTGAAAATTGAAGAAAATAATCTAATTTATTGTGTGATTAAACAACGAATTGTTATTAAATATTTGTCTACATATTATATTATATAGGTACAATATGAATGTTATTTTTTTTAGAAAATTCAAAAACCGATTGTTAAGAGATTTTTCAGTATTAGGTAATTCATTAATTATGATGATTATAAACCTATATAATATTAATCGATTTATAAATTTGTAATATTAAAAAAAATTCAATACCTAACAAAATTGTTTTGTGCCTTAAAAATTCCTTTTTTTTTTTCATTTTAAGTGTATATTTTTAAGTTTATCGGGTCCCATATAATTGCAAACTCGGATAATTAATGTTTTTTAGTATTCCAAGTCCCGAACTTTGATCATAAAGTATGTTTTACTACTAAAATTGTATATAACATTAAATGAGTTAATATTTGTAAGAATGTAGCATATATTTCTTACATATAAACATATTATTTACATATTTAGTTAAAAAATTGATAATATTTATCATTTTTTTCTTGGTATTTAACAACAAAAAACATGTACCAATATAAATAACATTATTCATTATTCATTCTTAAAACAATATACTTTAATCTTTAACTATCAAATTAAAAATTAAATAAGTTATACAATAATAAAAAAAAGATTAAGCTTATTATTTAGTTGTATTTTTTAACTGCCATGGTAATTTATTGTCCTTTGTTCCTTTGTAAAATTGAAAAAAATTGTGTAGTAATGAGAAAACAAAGAATTATCATAAATATCTAGTATGTATTCTTGAAGACACTCTTTTAAGTCATTGACTATAAAGAGTGGCTATCTTTAAAAATGTTTATAATTCATAAACAAAGAATGACTTCTTTCAGATACAGATGTATTTCTATTAACTGAGCCCAGGTAATTAAATCTGATTTAAAATTTAATTTTGGCTTGTTTTGATTTGATGTCAAAAAAATTATAATTTTAATCTTTAAAATATTTAAATATTTTGACAAACTGTTCTAATAACTACAGTACAGTAGTTTTTCCCACAAAAAAATTGTAATGTAGTTTGTATAAACCGCAGCCTGAAGCTAGGTGTCTATTAAAATAAAATAAGAATTAAGAAAAAATTATAAAAGTACAAATACAAAATTTATTCATTTGTATACACTTGAATACAAATATACAAATAAATTAAATAAATTATATTTAATATATTAAATTTTTTTATGTTAAATTATGATAAAAATAGATTTAAAAGTATATATAATATATATATTGAATACAAGTAAAATGTATAATTTTTAATACATTTTTTCAGTGCAAGACATAATGGCTAGATGGCATATAATCCGTGACAACCACGTAGGACACTTCAAAAAACAAGAAAAAAGCTTAAGAACTTACTCACCTGCTAAAAAACCTAAGTTACATGTTCATACGGAACAATTGTCCTTTCCTGAAAAAAACAGTGAATTAAGAAATTCTACTTCAAGTTTTGAAAATTTCCATATTACTATATCTGAGGCAAAATCGCACAACATCAATGAAACTAAAGCTGAGGAAAATTTATCAAGTTATGTTGATGACAAAATAAGATACAATGAAGTTGTAAAGAATTCTTCTTCTTTAAGTAAAAGACCAAAAAATAAGCATAAAAAGTTCAGTGTTGAAGAATCACTAGTTAACTTTTTGAAAAACCATAATAATATGAAAAAAACATTTGAGGAAGAAGATGATGATTTGGAATTTTTTTACTCAATGCTTCCAACAGTAAGATCGTTGACTTCAGATCAGAAATATACTTTCAGAATTCAAACAATGCAATTCCTTTACAACATTATAAACATAAGTTCTATTAATCAATCAATAAAGAAATCATCTATCGCAGCGTATTACTCAGAATTTTTTCCTGATGAAATTTCAAATGACAATAATGTATGTTTGCAAGAAAATTATAATGATCAAGTTGATAAAAAAATTCTTTAAATTTTACATATTATATACATTAATTATAATAATAACTTATATTTCAAATGTTTAATTAATGTTAAAACCATACAATAAATAACTAGATGTACCTATCTATTAATCGTGTATACACTGATGAGCCATTATTTTAATGTTATTATTAGCATTATCTAGAGTTCTATGGTTTTTCTCATGTTTGTGGTTTAATGTTGTACCTATATTACTTTTGTATACTATAATAATTTGTTAAATAATGTTATGTGCATTCAGAAATAAGTAACTTCATAGCTATGAATTTAAAGCATTTGCATGTTTTTTTCCTACACCGTATAATAAAATGAATTTGGCTAAAATTTGTTTTAAATTATTAATAGTTCAAATACACAATGTTTAATTTGCATATTTCATGGGTAAGGCAATATAAAAGTATGTTTAAATGATTTTTTTTGTATACATATTTTATTTTATTTTTTCCATAAAACATAGGAACATTTTTTCAGGTAATATGTACTAAATTGACAATAAATGTATTTGTATTAACTATGACTTGTATATATTTATAGAAAATATTCTATTATTAGTCAAGATTAAATTTATATACTGATGTGCTTATACATGTGTGTTAGGACAAAGACAGGAAATAACTGTCACAAATCACCTTAATTAGAAAAATAAAAATTTTAACAGCATATTAAGAGGACGCCACACCCGCATGTGTTGTCTCCGTCTTACAAATGTAAAAATAGCAAAAACTGTTTTGCGCGGGACAACTTTTCTCGTGCCATATTTGTTGTAAATCTACCAAATATTCACAAAACGTAAAGAAGAACATTATCTATGCAACAACGTGCTCTTTTTTTTAATAGCACAAACCAATCATTTTTTATAAGCAAATCAAAAGAACAAAAAAACCGAAATGTTTATAAGCAAATAACTTTTATTGTAAATCTGTTATCTAAAATATAGGCACGCTGTTGCATAAATAATGTTCTTCTTTACGTGTTGTGAAAATTTGGTAGTTCTAAAACAAATATGGTGCGAGAAAAAATGTCCCGCGCGAAACAATTTTTGCTATGTTGTACAATTGTAAGATGGAGACAACACATGCAGGTGTAGCAACCTCTTAACACATAATTTTAAATAAAAATAATGTTTTCAATTTTTTTAAATCTCATATAAAAAGATTATTCCTCATGTAATACCATATCTACTCTCCATTCATAACTTATTATAATGGCAAATTTTGAAATGTAAAAGATTAATATAAAATTATTGATTAGCAAAATGAACATTTTAACTATATTTACACATAATTTAAAATAAAAACTATGTTTTTCAATTTCTAAAAATCTCATATAAATAAATAATATCGAATGTAATATTATATATACTCTCCATTTATAACTTATTATAATGGCAAATGTATTAAGCATGTGTGATGAATATACAATTTATGATTAGTAACAAAAAAATTTTTACAGCATATTTGCACATAATTTTAAATAAAAAATATGGTTTTCGGTTTTAAAAAATCTCATTTAAATAAATAATATCAAATGTAATATTATATTTACTCTCCATTTATAACTTATTATAATGGCAAATGTTTCAAACATGTGAGATGAATATAGAATTATTGTTAAGAATAATAAAAAATTTAACAACATATTTACACATAATTTTAAATAAAAAATATGTTTTTTCGATTTTTAAAAATCTCATATTATTGAATAATATCGAATGTAATATTTAATTTATTATCCATTTATAACTTTCTATAATGGCAAATGTTTCAGACATGTGAGATGAATATACAATTCATGATTAGTAAAATAAAAATTTTAACAGCATAATTACACATAATTTTAAATAAAATATATGTTTATCTATTTTTAAAAATCTCATTTAAATAAATAATATCAAATGTAATATTATGTTTACTCTCCATTTAAAACTTATTATAATGGCAAATTTTTCAAATGTGTGAGATTAATTTATTAATGTTAATTAGAAAAATGAAAATTGTACAGCATATTTACTCATAATAATAAATAAAAATTTTGGTTTTCGATTTTTAAAAATCTCACTTAAATAAATAATATCAAATGTAATATTATATTTATTTTCCATTTATAACTTTATATAATGGCAAATGTTTCAGACATGTGAGATGAATATACAATTTAAGATTAGTAACATAAAAATTTTTACAGCATATTTACACATAATTTTAAATAAAAAATATGGTTTTCGATTTTTAAAAATCTCATATTATTGAATAATATTGAATGTAA
>VUJU01003189.1:6855-28381 GCA_009835225.1 Aphis craccivora | reverse complement strand
ATAATCTTAATTGGCGTAATCGACAATGCATGAGTGTACCTATTTTGATTTTACGATTACGTCGATCCTAATTTCCTACACGACTAGTATATTATTTATCGATTAAATTCGTGCCGCTTTTCAAAAGATGGGAAACCACGATTGAGAATAATCACCATTCTATGTTAAATACCACCCATACGACTAGTAAAGCACACAGATTGACAAATATTTCCACCGGCTTTATGTATAGGTACTAGTATTTCAAAATACGCGTGTAGTCTAGCTGGTTGTAGTCGGACAAAAAAATTGGCAACGTTGCATTTATTTGACTGTGCTCAATCGGGTTGTTAAAAAATATGAACCGTGCTCAATCGGGTTGTTTCAAAATAGGGACTGTGCTCAATCGTGTTTCACCGCGTATTATATTATGACTTATATGCTAATAAAACTGTATATTTAGGTAGCTGTTTCATATAAATGTAAAATTTAGTAACAGCTTTTATATTAGTATATACAAGTCAAAGTGTACGGTTGAAGTTGATAAACTAAAAATGCAATCTACCAATTAACAAAAAATAATTGATAATATTTTAATGGAATTCTATCATCGATAGATGAAGATATATTGTAATAGGTAGTCGGAAAATACAGATTATAATAGTCAGGTCATATTAAGTTTCACATAATAATATGCAAATCCACAATTTTTGATCGGTTGACACCAAATTTTGAACACATATTATTTGGGATCAGAGACAGGTAGTAAGAGTATTATAATAGAATCTACGGATAACAGTTATTATACATAAAAGGCGAAGTGTAGGCTTGAGGCTTATAGAATCATAAAATACACTACCAATTTTAATGATTTCAGGAATTATTTACCCGCTACCTATTAAATAAGATTAACATAATCCAATGTTCGTTTATTTCTACTTGCAATCGGTGAAATATAAGTAAAAAATGTTATTCATCAGCAGGTGGATAGCTCATCTCGGTTTTATTTATCTCCAACAAACGTCAGGTAATCCATATATAATATAATATATTAAATATATACCTATATTATTTTATATTGATCCATAATACAATTATTAAAATTATAAAAAGAAGTCAAACAATACAGGTCATATTTTAATACCTTTAAGTAATAATGACGCATAAATATAATTTAATACTTAAATACATTACATTAATCAATATGATACTGTCCATATAGTTGATACTTATGGTGGTAATGGATAGAAAATAATTTGAATATAGAAACATCGTTAAAGCCCAACAAATCATTTTTAGAAATATAATAGACATAATTGTCAATAACCTAACCGTCCTAACCTAAATCACCTAACATTGTCGATTCATAAGTTGCCATACATCATGTATAATAATATATCAGTATTATTTAATATGTTAATATTATTTTTGATTTTTGTATTATAATCTATAATAAGCAACTTAATTATTAGATTCACCTGCTGATTGATGTTTTTAGATTATTCGTTACATTATATTTTGTTATTGATATTAGATAGTTACAAAATACAATAAACTATATAATCCATAATACATTTAATCTATAGTCAAAATGTATGTAATTATACAATTTATTGAACCTAATTCAAGTGGAATGTGAAACATTTTTCCATAAGTTCTTATTACTTACTGCTTCTATAACATGATATATTATATAATAATAATAATAATTCGACACACACTACATTTTAAACCATATTTACACCCGTCGGTTTTGTATTCTATAAAATTTATAAAATAACCAGGTTTTTTTTCTATATTTTTTCATTTTTCTTAATAATGTGATTTAATAACCAATTTTGATATCATAATTATTCGATCACAATACAATTGGTACTTATATAGTAGGTATAATTACTATATATAAGGTAAACGATACAATATTCATTCATCCAGCAGTCATTTACAATACCCGTTTTTATACAATTTTGAAACTTTTTATTCTTACCTTTGCTTTTTGAACATAACGATTCGCATATTTTATTTACTGTCTGAAACTTTTTGGGTAAACCTTAAATTTGTTTTGCCTTAAAAATTAATATTTTAAGAACGCACCGCTATAATGTGATTTTACATTATTGCTGTCATATAGTCGTTGTGCACAAACCGTGTCCGAGTGAGCAGGATATATTAACTTGAAACTAAATAAAGCAGTTACTTCACTCTATTACAGATGGATTTGAGTATAAAGTCACCCTTAAGTAAGTATACGTCAATAAATCTATAGTGAGTAATTTTCTTCGGAATTTCCTTGAAATATTCGCTTTAATAATTTTAGTTTATAGTTTATTTACTCGTATGACATAATATTATAAACCTAAATTGTGTTTTCCGCGAAATCATATAAAACTGTATACAACATTATATTGTTTGTTACGCGATCGTTCGAATTTAGTGTTAATCATTCTGGAGCGTTTACAATACACATTGTATACGCTTATTATTATACAAACATTCAAATAATAAAATGAGCCCTAGTTTGTATATTATTTGTATTACATATCGAATAATTTTAAAACTATCGCATGGTGGTTATTGTGTAAATAATTGTAGAAATAATAATAAAAATAATAACTGATAATTAGATGACTAAAATATAAATCTGTTAGATTAAGACTGTATTGTTCTAACATTGTGTTTATAAAAGTAGAAATTAATCTCTTAACAAAAATATTCTGAGTTAATCAATAATGTATTAGCGATGCATATTATATTGTATTATTGTAGCAAAATAGTTGTAAGTAGGTAATTACATAATATTGAGATATTATACTACTGAACTGGGAATTCATTAATTAAATTAATTTTTAAATTTCTTTGTAAGTCCATCAAATATACCTAAAATTTAGCGATTTGTCTTCCAGGACAGGTAAAGTTACGTCGTGTAATAATATAATTAAACAGCAATATACCATTGATCCCATTCGTGTTAAGAACTACAGCCGAAATTCTATTAAAACATAGAGATTATGTTGCATAATACAACACGCATTATGTATTTATAACGCAGTGGATGTGGACAACAGTAGTTATAACCTATTTTTGATTTTACAGTTAAAATATTTACTATAGCCTACTAGCTCCAGGATAAAGTAGCACGTTGTTTTTCGTGTAGCTTAAAATGTTTCGAGGTTCAATACATTACATTCACGAGATGTAAGACAGTTGTTCTTAGATCGGTTGTTTTCCCGAAACGTATTATTTGATTAAAGCGCAAAGCAAATGATAATGACTGCTGAAGAGCAAACGAGAAACCCGTGAAACTAAGCGATTCTAATAAGCTACCCTTATAAATCTACACTGATTCGGTGTGTATTTTTCTTCACACCGCAATAAACAGTGGCAGTCAATGTGGGTGCGACGAGAATAAAGCAGTGAATTAGGTGAGTATTGTAGAAAATGGTTGTGCCTACTACTGGCGACGGTTGGCAGTGGCCCTGATCTAGTATAGCAGTGCCTTACACACGATTTATAAGAGTATATAATTTATCTATGTTGTGTGTGTATATATATAGAGTATAGACCAAAAGTAAAATATAATATATGACTTTTTAGTCTCATCTAAAATCTATACGCGACCGAATTGGTAAGCACTTGTCAATAGAGATCACTGCATATTATACTATAATCAAATTTGAATTGTTTAAAATATAATAAGCTAAATAATACAATAAATAATTATATGTATAATAATATACCTTGTGATTTCATTCATTGACATACATTAAAACTATTTTGGGTAAGTAAAATAAATTTAAAATATGATATCATACTACATATTAAGACCGAGCTATAGCAAAATTACCTTAAATGTCTTTCTGGTAACGTCTATGGCGTGTTTGTTTCGTATATTTGCGTATGAGTCGAGGAAACAAAAGTTTCGAAACGTTTCCAAAAATCCATTTAAGTAACTCCGTCGTAAGTATTTTTCAATGTTTGTGTCCTAAGAAGCTCTGCGTGAAAAATCAGATACCTGCCATTAAATAAAGTCGTGGCGTATAGCGTATTATCACGTATTCGACTTTGTGAAAACGAATTATATTTAAAGCGATCGGTAGGATGTCCACGATGAAGTTAGCCAACCAAATTAAAAAATGTTTAACTCAAGTTTTGTTAATAATTCATAAGTATTTATTGGTAGTGTGTACAACTGTAAATTTTTCAGTTTTATATTATGCACTAAAGTTAAAACCATGCGACTGACTTCTTCGAAACTAAACTTTTTTGAAATTTCTGAATATTTTGCAGTGCTAAATTAATTTTGCGCGCTATTTGTAAGTGCACATTTAAAATTTGGAATTTACTTTGAAAAAAGAAATTACTAATCTGTTAGTCAACATTGATAAGAATAAATATAAGTACCTAGATATAAAAATAGTATTTTCTGGTTTAACAATAAAAAAATAATACAACTCGAGTAATCATAAATATTAATGTGCATAATATTTATTGTCGGATCTGTAGTCTAGCACCATAGAACTTAAAAAGCCAATAGGTTCTGAAGAAGTGATGTCTAAAATATTTTGTATTAATTCATACTCGCTGAAAATTTCGTTTTTCAGATTTTTGATGAATTGCTTATATGTCACCCCTAATTTAATTCAATCAACTCATATAATGTAACAATATTTTTAAAATTAATTGCAATTGATTACAAAAGAGTTTCTAAAATTCACAAATAAGTCTTTGAAATTGTATCATAAGATAAATACCATTTAAATTTAAAAAATAATAATTAAGTTTACCAAAAATAAAAATTGCATCAAATATTTTAGCACAGATAAAAGTTTAGAAATGACAAAACAGTAAGGTTTTAAAGAAGTTTATCATGATTTAAACGTTTTAAGTTACTCAAATTTAGCTGAACTTACATAAGTAATTATCAATTTAAACTTACAACTTACTAATAATTAGGAAAACCTTGATTTTTAACTCAAATGTCTGCTGAGTATTATTATTTGAGCACTCGTTAACATAATTGTATACCTCGACAAAATGCAATTTGAGTAAATTTAATAATAACTGGACGACTGCTTTATATAATATGGTATCGCTATATAGTATTTAATCTTAGATTTTATTATTAAAATATAAAAAAAAAATTTGTTTTAAATTTTACCCGGTGCCAATGCGATTTTGTACACAAAAATATGCTCTACGAGAATAGGGATTCAGTTCTGTAAAATAAACCAACTTTGATAATTTTTTTTAAACTAATAGAGGGTAATATTCTACAGGTCACATCGATCTCCGTTTTTCAATATTTAAATCTCAAACTTTATAATCTGTCTTCAAAAATAATACAATTTAAACAATTTTGTATAAATTATATTTTACTATTATTTTGAATAAAATAAAAATTAAAGTTCGACACGGCTTGAAGGAAGTCTTCTTCTTTCAAATAAAAATATAGTTACCTAAATCCGACAATTCTACAAGGCCTGATAATTATTCCCATGATGTCATTTTTTTCGATATAATACAACCTATCAACCTCCCTTAAATATATATCGGGTAGTAAATTAGTGGAAAAGTATTATACTTAAGGTGATAACTAAAATACAAATTTAATTTTCAAATTTTGTAGAATTACGGAAAATTTGAAAATCTGTCACCGGGCCCCTTAATAAAATATTTTTATTGTACATAATGTATAGTATGTGCAAAGAATTCAACAATGGGCTTATGTGCAGTATAGCTATATATATTATATTATTATTATTTATTATTAATATATTAAGTTCAGTTGAACCTTTAATAATATTATTTTTAATGTAATATATACATATAATACAATAATATAATATGTAAATTATTCAAAAAACCTTTGCAAAACATTCTGTTTCAAGCTTAAGGTATGTATGAAATCTCAACTTAATAAAATGTTTTGTTCGAGTAAAAATTTGAAGCAGCCTATGACTGTAGGATAAAAGTATATTGAACAATATTAACATTGAAGAAATTATTGCCATAGTTTAGAAGAAAAGTGATTATTATGCTAAAAAATAATAAAAAAAAAATTATATCTCTATTTCTTATATTCTCTGGTTCTACGTAGAGAGATACTAAACGTATTGGTTTTGTAATTATGTGTGTATATTTTTTAGTAGGTATTTTTTTTCTACTATCACCTATTGGAACAGTGAAAACACTTTAATCTTTAACTTTGAAGGATCATTTATACTAGAAAAATGGATCTAATTGTTCATTCGGTGGACCAAAAATACGCAATACATTTATACACTTTTGGGAAAAACCTGGTCCTGGTATTACAGAAAAACAGAAATATTTACGCAATGCCAATTTTTGTAACACGCTTTGCTCAATTCGATTAATCTCGGGCGTCGTCGGTCGGTTCAATTCTAATTTAAAACGTCACCCGCTCTGCTGATGCCCATTTTCGAACGACGTCGACGAAATGTCGGCATTATTCTCGGCCCTCGCGGATGAGGCGTATTATATAAGCGATCTAAAAGAAACCGTCGGACCGCACAATCGCGTATAGTTTTGCACGCTAAGACAAATGAACGCCTGCACCGGGTCATTTCGGGTGATTTCCTTTAGTCGTTTCTTCTTATACGTTTAAAACATTATTCCTATTCTTAGCCGCCGCCTCAGAATGGCTGTCATCCGTCTCACGTCTACTCCGCCACAGTCCTACGGTGCACCTTTTCTTTCCGGAGGATCTTTTTAATTTTTTTCTACTGATATATACGTCCACAGATATATATATATATATATATATGTATGTATATATTATTATTATTATTACCATCATCATTTTTATTATTTTTGTGTCACACGATTGAATTCAAAATGTCAAACATAAATATATTACGTAAAGTATACTAAACGGCTGCAAAAAAGCACATATTTCATTTTTTGAGGTCTATAAATTAAATAATAAAAAAATTATACAAAATTAAATATCTACTTCAGCTATGATCTTTTATTTTATAAGTCTAACTATTTGTTTTAATGTACTATTACCATTATTTCTAGGTTTAAAACTTTAAATTTATAACAAAGTTGAAGTACCTCCGCTGAGAGGCCTCTTCCCTTTGTCTATTCTGTCTGTTTTTTTGCTATATTATGTACTATCACTTAAACTTATTGCTCAATAATTGTGACAGATTGGGTAACATAGAAATAAGTTCAAAAAAAAAAAAAATTAAATATAAATTCATACTAATTGCAAACAAATTCAAACTAGTTTGTAGTTTAAAATTCATAAAAACATTAAAAAAAAATGTCAGTAATGACTAAAAATCTATCACGTATATTTATTTTATAATTTATATTCTGAAATTAATATGTTCTATCTAATAATACTATATTATGTTCATCTCTCACTTGTATCACCTCATAACTCGTTCAAATATATTTTCAGAGTCCAGATTTATTAAATTTGTATTGTTGGTACGTAACAAAATATGTGTGTGGGATAAAAACAGAAATATATATTGTGTGGTACCTTATGTGTGAATCCAAGATGGTAATAATATTATGCAAATCGTGCTTTTGTTTGTCATGCAATTCGGATACACCAGATGGTAATTATTATTATGTGTGGTATGTGGTAGTTATTTCTCATATACACATATTATATAGGTACGTCTTCTGCAGAAATTAGAGATTTAAATTATTTGTTGAAGTCGTTCATCGTATTCGTTATTACCGAAATCATGCTCATAATTGCAGAACACATTTAATATAAATCTATACAATAAAACCATATTATATTTTAAAACGATTTATGAGTATTTTTATATTTAATATTTATATTTTAATACTTTAATAACTATAAATGTCACATAACTCTGTATCTATTATATGTATTTAGTGTTTATTTTTATTATATTTTTAATCCGTTTAATACTTCCATAAAAAAATCATCTTTTTTATGGTCATTATTATATTTTTATATGCAAAGGTATTTTTCTAAAGTATAATATTGATTTTTCAACTTTTAAATATCTTTATTACATAATATCTAATATTATGTAATATTTAATATTTAATGTATTACAAATTGCAGTGATGGACTTAAAACAATGTAAATTAACAAAGTTTTGTGTTAATGGTTTGATATAAAAAGCATGTTTACGAACTATAAAATTAATAAGTTATTATATAATTTTGAAATAACTTTGATATTTAAACTCACGAAATAAGTGATATCATAATAAATACTGTGCATATTATATACCATACAATATTACTATTTTAGTTGTGTATTTCAATAAAATCGCATAAACTCATGGTACTCCTACGATCCCAGTCATATACAATGCTCAGTGCTTAAGATACATTGCAAAGTTAAAATATAAGACGGTAAAGTTAAATTATTATTAACAACAAAGCATAAACCTACCTCAATATAAATTAGATTCAAAGTCCGTTCATATTAAAAGCATACAGAATATCCTACCGACTGATTAAATAATATGTATTTGGTTGCATGTCTGTATATTGTATTATCTAATTGAGTATTGTTTATCTATAGTTACTACATTTCAATTAAAAATAAATTTTTTTTTTTTTAAACATTTATGATTAAACAAAATAGGTATATTGATATCAAAATGTATTATAAAAATTATGTTATATTTATTTAATTGTAATATAGAGTAGTTTTATAGATAATGTGGTGAAAAAATGTATTGTATTATATAATTAAGTTTAACTTTAATTAAATTATTTTAAAATGAAATGCACCATCATGATACTACAATAGCAAATTAGAAGATTATTACGAGAATTTACACTATTAAAACCAATTAAAAAATTGAGCAAAACGTATAAGAACACAAGTCATATCAAAAATAAAAAAAATAAATAAAAATGTACTTTTATTAAGATTGACGTTTTTAAAACAGAGCAAAAAAAAAACTCAAACCAATATAAAGTACAGTGGTATTCTTTTATTTAATTTCACAAAGGTTTTCCGACGTTCCATTGTATATTTATTTTATGTTACGCGCAAATTGAACATGATATGATTTATAGAATTGAACTAATAACTTTGTGTCATTGTTGATTTATGACTAGAAATCTAAAATACATAGTTCTTTGATTCTGATAGGGAAAAAAAATTATTGATTGTACAATAAAGTAATATTTTTAATTTATTTATGATCATTCTTTCTGGGAAATAAAGTACTCAGATTGTCTATAATAATATTATATTTCCTATACATTATTTAAATATTTTTTTTATACATAAGTTAGTCATCTTTGTTGTTAAAAAAAAATATATGATCTTTTTATTTTATCTATTTGTAACGCCAATTATACTATTATATTATAAATGTTTGAATACAAAATGTATTAAATGTTGACTCAAATTCAAAATTTTGAATGATTTTTCAATTTTTCAATTTTTATAAATAACTATATATTATATTTATTCATTAACGGTCCCCCCACATAAAAAAAGTAATCATATCAATCATTTATAATACGTTATATTATATTTATCTGGTGTATTATAGAATATATTATTTTGTATTTTATACTTCTATATTTCTATATGACTGCAGAGAATTGGTGTTCACTATTTCATGGAATGTACAGACAACTTTGTTTGGAAAAAATAATTAAAAGAATCTAACTTGATAGAAAAAACAATAATACTAACACCGTTGGCAGATACAATGATGATGATGAGTATCCGCAACAGAGTAACAATGTTATACAGACAAAAATAATGTGTGTACAGTGACAAAAGGCAGCTTGCTGCAAACAATAGGCAGTGGTGCATACAGAAACACCGCCGCGACTGCTGTTAAGGCTTAACTACCGCGCCCGAACTAGCACATTGTTCCAGCACAGAATAAAATATATTAAATAATATACCGAGTTGTATGAGTGATTTTTATCCTCTAAATGAATACGCCGCAGACTTGACACGATTTTCGATAGAAAAAAATTTATATGCGTTGTTTACTCAAAAAAAAAGTGATGGTTTGGACTATGAAATAACGTAGGTACGATTGTATTTGTCCATCTCTATATTGTAGGCACGGCCCTTTTCCATCCAACAAGCCGGTTTCCAGATTTACCCATAGACTTTTTCCATCAATAACGAAATAGATACACTTTTCGTATCCACCAAAATGTATTTTTGTGAAAACGTTTCCACCAAATGTTATTTGGGAGCTATGTACAAACGTAATAATGACGCAAGTGCACTAATATAAGAAAATATTCCAATCATTATAATTTTGATTTCATATCATGGATATCTATTGTATTTTCATATTTTAAAATATTATAATACAATTAAAATGATAAAATACCTATGGGGTAACAAGCTCCACTTACTGTTATTTAAGGCCGATTTGACTTTATTGCTCTTGAAATATTACTAGATTTCTATATTGGCCTAGATTAGTTTTAAGTACCAAATGAAACGAGTATTGTTACACCTTTTCAGAAATTATCTAGGAAATATTACTGTATCCATATTATTGAACTAATTTCAAATTAATTTTGTTAGAAAAATATATTTACTTACGGATAAAAGAATTAGTTATGTATCTATACATAAATCATGTTATTTTAAATTCACAATAGAATGGTAATTTTTGATATTATTATAATTGTCAAGACTATTGACTTAATATTATTTGAGCACGAATTAAAACAAAAATACAAAGTCTAGTAAGATTTGAAAGTCTCGTATAGTATAGTATATTATATTATATTTAATTGTATATAGGTAGGTACTTGTACATTTTAGTTTGCTTAATAAAGACATTATTCGATAGCATATTTTGTGAAGGAATGGTTATGCATACAATGTAAATACATAACTGCATGTAATATATTTTAATAGTTCTATTATGTATCTATTATTCTATTATTTAATTCTCTAAATCAGCAGCATTAATTCTATGAAGAGTTTAATAAGAATTTCACATTATAATGTTTCCGTAATATGCAATAATTATATGATTAGAATCATGTATACTACGCATATTAATCCATAATATTATGCAATAATCAATGTTAACTTAGGGCAGTTTTCATTCATAAAAAATCAAATATTTTAAAGAAAAAAATGTATAATTATTGTAACTTTCGTGTTTAGTTATTTAGGAAAATCAATACCTAGTATAGATTTTAAATTTATTTAAAAGTCCAGCAAATACAATAAATCTAAATAGTACCTTATTTCATAAAATATATTATAGCTTTTAAGGTTATTCATAATTGATATACTGCTAGAATTTTGTATTTAGAAGTTTGAGACATTTTAAATAAATTGTTTTGCCATATTTAAAATGCATTAAATTATATAATTATATTTTGATTACTTTTTACTTACTTACCTCTGTTTCTAAAAATGAATATGTTTAAGAATTTTAACAGAAAATACATAATGGAAATTAAGTATGAAATACTAATAATATATATTGAAATAAACACTATGGTATTAAATCAAAATTGGACTTAGTCTTACACACAATTCAGTATTTAATCTTTTTGATCTATAACAATATTGTAAACGGAATTGGTACACTAGTTATTAATTCGAAATTATACAGACTTATTTGTTTAATTAATGTCACACTTTAAATTGTGTACTTATATTAAAAATATAATGTTTTAACATTAAAAAAAAAAGATAGTATTTTATTATTTATTAAAAAATAAATAAATTAATAGTAAATAATTTAATTCGCATATTTTCTTCATTAGAATTAGAGTAAAATTTTTTTTTATATTATATGAAAAATTATTTAGTTTGAGAATTATCACATCATGACAACCTACGTCCAACAATTAGGTAAATCGTAAGTAACTTATGTAAGTACTTTAAATTTGGCTATAACTGACTGTGGCTCAGATTTGCTTTTACAACGTTATATATGTATAATGAACTTTTTACGTAATTTCAAGTTAAGTGTACTTGTATAATATTCACTAACACCTTAATTTAATACGACTGTACGACTTTTTTATATAATATATTTAAGAACTAAAAATGAAAAAAAAACTTTTTGTATTATTCATTATAATTTATAACTAAGAAATTGTTTTAATAATAGCTCCATTTCCCCAGCACACCCACTTCCGAATTTCCACTCGAAACATATACCATATATACCAATCGTTTGTACCTCGTTTTTACTTGAGTGTACCTCAAGTATTATCGTTTGTACCTCAATAATTTTCAAATTATCCCTACTTCGATTTTGGGGGTGCCGAGGAAATGCTAGCACCCCTCACCTTTGAATTCTTAGTTTAAACCCATATCGATCGTTTGTACTTTATTTGTACCTGATTGTACCTCAAGTAAAATCATTTGTACCTCAACGGTTTTCTAATCATTCCAAATTTTTGGTGAGGGTGCTGGGGAAACCAGTCTTTCCATAAGGAAACATATTTAACTATCTTAAGACGAATGCTATTCTTAGTTAGTGTTCCAAAACACTATAAGAAACTATGTCCTTCGTTCAAATTGTTAATACTAAAATATACTAAATATTAAAAAATAAAACCGATAAAAAAAAATACAGGAACTGATTGAATTAAAAAAAAAAATTTAAATAAATTTATTGATTAATTAAAAATATATATATGTGACCAATAATTAACAGATAAAAGGGATGTTCACATTTGAAAAAAAGAAGTTTGAAACACCACAGAATCATTCTTAAAAGGTACAAATATTCCCAATTATACCTAATCTTTAAGTGTGTTTAAAAATTTCAAAAATCATATTTTGAGTAACTCTAAAGTTAATGAAATAGGGGGCGGTTATCCTTAGAGAATCATCATAATATATAGAAGAAAATATTATTTTATTAATATCTATGGAAGTTGCTAGTATTATGAAATATAAACATAACTTATTCACTTACAGTTTTAAAACTGATACTGTCCAATTTTAAATATTATAGTCATTATATTATTCACTGAGAGACTTCATATTAGATATGTCTATATAGTTTATAAAATATGATCAAATAATACAGAATAACAATTTATACACCTAATTATTCATTTTATTTATTCAATACTAAAAATTGGGAAAGTGGGTACCGCTCTGCTGTACATTAAGTACCGTGTGGATCACTGTTATACATTATAGGAGAGTTAAATTTGAATCCAATGATAATTATCATTGTATACGAAAAACGATTCTGAACGAAGATGATTTGACAGCCTAGGATATAATTTTTAGTGGTTCGTGAAAAAGGTGGTTTATGTTTTAATGGCCTGAATACATCAAAATTTAAGTTTTTTTTTATAATTATTAATAGCTAAACTTATGGAAAATTTTGTATTAAATTTTCAACTCTTAGCTACTTTTACAAAAAATTTGTATGAATTATAACTACAAAATAATTTGTAAATATTCATGCTTTTGAAAAATTGTTGTCAATATTTGAACTTCAAATGCTAATAAAAAAAAACTGTGCCTATGTATTCTTATAATATTTTAATCACTATTAGAATAACTGATGGGGAACTTTTTACTAAATTTGCAAGTATTTGGATAGGGCCAAAAAAAATTTATCGACACTTCAAAAAAAAAAATTTCAGAAAAATTGAAAATTTCAGTTGTTTATACATAGCTCAAACAAATTCAAAATATTTTGAAAATTAAATCACCTTAAGAAAACGCCAATCTTAATAACTGGTAAAATTTTCAAGTATCTACGACTTATACTTTTTGAATAATAATAAATAATTAAAATTATTTGAGAATACGAAAATAAATAAATCGTAAATCGTTATCATTACGCTATTTTGTAAAAATTTAAAATTCAAACTCGCTTAAAATTTTTCCTATAATAATGCTTCGAGTTTGCTCTATAGATATTTGAAGAAAAACTTATGGAAAACTTAGTGTAGTATTGTTAATCCTTAGTTATTAACACAAAAAAATTTATGATTTTTCAACTTCAAAATTACTTGCAAATATTCGCGTTTTCGACAGATTTCGTAAAAATTTGAACTATAAACGCTTATAAAAAAAAAATTGTGACTAACGATTTTTAATTTTTTTTAGCTACAATAAGAATAACTCATAAGGAATCTTGTATCAAATTTTCAAGTGTTTTTGGTCATCCAAAAATTTTTTATTGACACTTCAAAAAAAATTCTTATAAAAATCGAACATTTCTATGGTCTATAAATAATTCAAAAAAAGTAAAATTCTTTTGAAAATTTAACTGTATATATATTACACTGACATTAAAATTTGGTGAAAATTTCAAGTATTTACAGTGATTAGTTTTTAATTTACAACATATAAAAAAATCGATTTGGTCGAAGACTGTTTTTGCGTAAAAATTCCCGTTTTTCTGTTACTTTTTTAGGGTTTTTCTTGACGCTTTTGAAAACTATTGGAAATATTTTACTTTTGACCCCCCAAAGTACCAACTACATTCACTCTCCTATCAGAAAAAGGGCCCATTTTTGAAAATCGAAGCACTTATACTGCTCCAAAACGTGTAGACAGACAGAAAAAAAAAAAATAAATAAAAAAAAAACACACACATCATTGTAAAATCAATACATTCATCACTTCGTTCAGAATCTAAAATAGAGAGTTAATATACTAATTTTATAATCGTGTATTTTTTTTGTGTCTGATATTATCACCTTTTGAGACACTGAAATTGTTTAGAATTTTCATCTTTCAGTGTGATTTCTAGTAGAAAATATAATTTCTTTGTTTCCTTGAATGGTACATATAGTTCATAATTCTTATGGGTTTTAGAAATAAATTAATTTAAGTATTAATAAAATAATCATGTTCCTATGTTATATTAAATAAGCAGTACATCTAACTTAACGGTGTCATACATCATAATATAACACAAGTAACATAAATTGTATACAGAATTAATTGGTTCATATCTTTTAAAAATCGCACAATAATATTGTAGAGCTATTACATTTCTACATAATATTATGTATATTTCTTTGGAATATAACATATATATATTTTAATATGTTACTGGGTCGTTCTATAAAACTGTTAGACTTCTGAATGAGAGCAATTATCAGCATTGAAAATCGCATACATAATAGTACAATAACCGATATATTATGGTGTGATAAGTATGATATACTTGGTTTCTGTTAAGCTCTGCTTGTATATCTATACATTATGACTTTTCACAGTAGGATTCTATAGATGGTTTACATGGATAAAAGGTTGTACCTATATATATTATAATATATATATGTGTGTATATATTATATACATATATATAATCATGATGGATTATAAATGCTTAACAACCATTTAAATAATAATTTATTCTTCGTATTATTCAATCAATTTCAAAACAATCTGGAGTTAAATAATAATTGTTTAATGTTTTGAAATAAAATACCATCTATTTCACACGCAACAAATATCACTTTAAATGTACGAGTATGATCAGACATTTAACCTGTAAAATGATCTTAAATAAACATGCCAATTCAAGAAAATACATATTTTAACTATATACTAATATAGGTAAATATATGTAATTTTATAATTTTATAATAGTATTACCAGATTCAAAGGAGCCTTACTTAGTTATTATATTACTTATTACTTTTATGTACCTTTTAGGTTACTGTTTTATATTTTATTATCTCAAGAACACTTAAGTTTTTTGATTGATTAACTTACAAATATAATAATATATTTTCCTAAATTTTTCTATGCTACATACAGTGTCATAACTTTGTCTCACTCGAAAAAGGTAAATATTAAATTTATATAATATAATATTGTTCGATGGATACTAAATTATCAAAACGTGAAATATTTTTTAGGAAAATAACGTTTTCGAAGAACGATAATAACTTATGACACATTATATGAATACATTACCCAACTTTGACTTACAGAAAAATTAATTAGGTTGTTCTAGTAAAATAAATGTATATTTCTGATATTAAATGTTATAAAAACTTAAAAAGGATAACAGATCTTGAAAAATAAGATTGAATTTTATTTTATTGTGAAGCGGATTTATATCTAGCCGTTTATTTTTTTTAGTCATATAATATACATAGTACAAACCTATATAATATTATTTATGTAACGTATATGCAAATTCCATAAAAGTATTAGGCTAAGTATAAAGCAGCTTTTCTACATCGTAGAATAGGTGTGGTAATGTTGAGACAGCTGATATTAATTTTTGACATCTTATTGAATTTTAGTTTATAAACTTTGTTTCTTTACGTTACTTTTTCATATCTTCATTTTTTCTTCCTTTAACTTTTGTTTATTTGTGCCTTTATTAAAATATTATTATTTTATTTTATTTTTGTTTTGTTTGTACATTGAGTGTTCTCCTACGTTTTCTACATTGATCATTTTGAATTTGTTCTTATACTTCATTAACAAAATAAAACTTACTTATTTTGCTTAAAAATCAACACACATTAAACGAATAATTCATAGAAAATATCTTTAACGTTGTTCCCTATAAGCCACTTTATTTATTTGATATTTATTCAAGATTTAATTAGATTTGTGTATACATATAAAATAATATGTTTATATTTTACTATTATTCGATACATATAAATATATCGTCAGTTGCAAATTATTAGTAAACAATTTTTTTTTCTTATGACTGTGTATATTATATAGGTATATAAATTATATTGATAATTAATTATAAATTAAAACTGTGGTTACTTATATTTTATTTTATCAACATAATATTTTAAACGTTAATAAATCTATTACAATAATCAATGTTATTTCTCATTTAATTGAAACAAAAATTCAATATTATGGAATCACAATTAGTTTAAAAAAAAATGTTTAATGCAACTATAATTATCATGCACCAGTATATAATATATATGTTACGTTACAATATTAGAAAATGTAGCGATATACTTCCATTGCAGATAAAATTCAAACTTAATTTTATTTGGTGCAAGGCTTTGTTTAAACTATGTCTTTCCTCTATAAAGTTACAAAATTAACGCTTAATACAAACTGTTATCAGACGATTTTAATTTCAAATTTAAATAGTTCTAACCAACTATTTGTACGTAAAATATTGTCTTGGACTATACTTATTCCTTACATATTTTAAAAACTAGAATATAAATACAGATATACTGAATAATAGTTTAAAAAATTGAATTGGAGTGATCACATGCCACACAATTGAACATCATGTATATGAATTATATGTGGCAATGAAATAAAAATGTAAAACAAATAATTATAAACTTTTCTATTAATTCATTAAAATTCTTTTATACAGTTTACTGTTTAACGAAATTTCAAACAGTATTAAATTTGCATTATAAAAGTAGATGGTAATTAAATCAAATAAATAAAAGAGGGAAAAAAGCACATAACAATTTACATGGTAAGAATTAGTAAAAAAAGAGTCTTTTTGTATAGTTAAATTATTAAATATTTCTAATAATAAAGTAACACAATAATTATTGACGATTGTCTGATAGTTTTTTTTTTTTTTTTTTACTATTTAACTGGTCATTAAAAATTCATTTTAGAGTAAATGTATAAGGTCTTATGTAATTTTAGCAATAAAACTGTAATTATTCCAAACATACATTCATTATGGAAATGTAAAATTATGGTTCTCTGTTGTTGAACACCTCCGTAACATATTATTAAAGATCTTGTACTATTTAAATATTATATCTTGTTGTTTAATTGTATTGTATTTTAACAAAGTGATTACAACACGTGTGTTTACTTCTCAACTCAATAATCTTTATTTTAAAACTTTACAACGTATAATTAAAAAATACATTGGATTAAGTACTGAACATGCGTGATGAATCATTCTATAGAATACAACACATTATAATCTTTAAATTAAACAAGGTGTTTAATATTTAACGGGGATGTTCAACAACAGCGAACTATAATGTACTTACTCGTTTTATAATCCATGCATGTTTATTTAGAATTACTATTGTATTGCTAATAATTGAAAACAAAAAACATGAATAGTAATGAATTCTTAATATTCTGTTGAATAGTGAAGAACTAAAAAACAAAACCAACATACAAAAATAAATCGTCAAAAATTACTGAATGTATTCTCTAATTAAAGATTTTTAATAATAAAATCAAATAGCTGTTTGTTTAATATATTATTATTGTACACATTATAGTTCCTAGTGATTCTTACCACGTATCGAATACTGCACTAATACTAATAATGCACTATACTGCATTGTTTTTCTCTTTCCTATAACTATTTTAATTCCTATTAATACTTTCACAATACTAACATGTACATCAATATCGTCTGACATTTCGTTCAAAAGAAAACTTAAATAACTTATAAATTATAGAGTAAGAAGTGTATAATTATATATGTTTAAAGTTTTTATTTGATTATCACACATTTTTCACATGAATCTTATCCGATCGATAAATTAGAAACATTCATAAAACATTGGAACGAGAGTAAACTCACTATACTATGTTTCATGAATTTATTAAATCACTCCATAATAACAATTTTTGATGAACTGAGAGTGCTCTACTTGCTAATACGAACCAATCAACTTTGATTATTAGGTAGGTACCTAGGGACTATCCAGATGTGTACACAATAAATTATACATAATATTATAATTTAGTAAATTAACATAATCACATAATTTGAAACGTAAAATATAAAAATATTCTAAATGTAAATCAGTCCGTACTCAAACAAACACAAGAATCGTTATTGTTCTGAAATAGAATAAATTATCATCCTTTGACTGTTTTTTGCAGTTTTTTGTAAATGTAGGAAAAATAATTGTAATCTCGAGAAATCGTTATAAACCCTAAAATTACTGTTTTCATAAAATATAATATCAATTACAATATAAACATACAAGTCGATCAAATATCTATATATATTATATATATAGGTACCCTCAGACATGAATATTAGGTAATACCAATACAAAGTAGTTGGTCCCCAACTATTATTTGGATCATTCTTATTGAAATAAAAAAGATTATTTTATCATTTAAAGTTTTTTGCTTGTTATTCATAAAATTAGTGTTGTATTCTTAGATATTAACACAGTTTATTAATTGAATGCATTAAATTTAGTATTGTTAACATATTAAAGTATATTTTAAAAATGTAAACAGTTCTTAATATTAATATATAATAATAATAATAATAATAAAGTATAAAACGCATTGTGACAAATATACATTACTTATATTAATAAATTCCTTTATTATACTAAATCAAAATCAGCATTTATATAACCATTAATATTGTTCTGATTATAGCTAACTAGAAGACTACAAACTCTAATGGTTTTCAAAAATGATAACTAAAACGATTTTGGTTCATGGTTGATTTCCTATTATAAACTAAATTTTTTAAACGCAAACGTAAGATATTTCGATGAATCAGTATGTTGTGATTATAATACATTTATGATACAATATGTAATAACACAGTGGATAACTTAATTTTTTTTAAAAAAATTCAGTCAAGTCAAATTGTAGCCAATTACAAAATACCCGACACTAATACACAAAATAAAGTGTAATATAAAATATTTGTATGTAATATATAATGTATGGGTTCACAAAACATAGACATTATAATTATAAATACTTTATACATGTCCATAGTGGATTTAAATCTAAATTAATAATACATTATTATGTGTAGCTCATTTCCAGAGTTATTACATTTCTAATCAAAATAAAAGATATTTTAAACCCTGTATATTATACATCATACCTAATTTACATAAGAGTTCTATATTATATTTTTCATTTGTCTGAACAGTGTATAGCAAAATACCTACATGGATATTAAATATCAAAAAATGCAAATTTAAGTGGATAGTAAGTTGTAATTATTTTCTTTATTAATAGTATCCGTTGTAAATTACTGTCTTGAAAAACATTATGAAAACTAAAATAAACAAAAATTGTTGTTCAATTGATTAATAAACCTTATTGAATTATTCATATGGCTTGGAAAAACTTGTATAGGAAAAACTCAAAAAAAAAAATATTATTATATAGATACGCTATAATATAACACATGCCATCATTTCTTTTTTATAAAATGTAAATAAAAATAATAATTGTATACTCCACCAAAGTAACGTGTTCGTTTTACATTAATTAATTTCTTTATATCTTTATCTACTTTATTATTTTTTCAAATGGACCATGCGTCTGAAAATAAAATAACCGGAATATTAATTTATTGCACTACTCCCTGCTATTTTTGTTTTCGCATACATTTTAATATTTGTTGGACTACAGTAATTATAATTTTAATTATAAATGCATATATTATGATTATATTATATAAGGTACTAAAAGTACGTATTTAGTAACATTTATACAAATCTAGTAGTATTGTTATCAGATTAAGCCTATAGTAAAACAAAAATTAATATTACTATTGCATAATCCTAACCCCTATTTGTATACGGAATTACTACAGTTTAATTAATTGTATCCTTGTAGGCGCCACCAAAATAATTTAAATCTATCCAAACAAGATATTGCACTATAATACAAACTATTTAATTAAGTAGATACCTATAGGTATCTATCTAGAATCCTTGATACAAATCCATACATCTCAATAATATCTAGTAGAGCATTTAACATTTTATGTTTCACAATGTATCTATTCTATCTAAACTAAAGACTAAAAATAGTGGAATCGCTGAAATCATTGTTTCGTCCATAATTATTAGTATGTTCTATTTTAAAATACGGATCTGTAGGTACTCTGATATTCATTCAGTATGGCTGACTTTAATCAAATTAAACGTTTACAAATTCGATTTTTAATAACCGCTTGTTATTTACTTTCTAATATTTATTTAGATCACAACTATACAAATATCTCAAATTTACTTGACCTGACGACTCTTGATAAACGCAGAACAATGTTAAATTTAAAATTTATTCGTAATTATGAAACAAATCTAATTGACTGACCATCTATGTTGTTACTAATAAATTGTATAGTCCCTTCGAATACATATAATTTTCGAAAAATCTCCCATATTTCTATATTAAATATAAACTATTTACATAATGAGTCTTTGAGACATATTATGTCACTTTCCAATGAGGACCACACCTTTAATGATAGTTTGTTTTGTTTTTTTTTTTGAATATTATAATATTATATATTTATATAATATCTTAAACTTTTTACTATATGTATTATTATCTACATTTTTACCTGTGATGTTTACTCTTATGTTTATATAAAATAGAGAAAATCCGTGTATTTTAAAATAAATAAACCAATAATTGAGTATTATGTATAGTACTAATATTTTATGAAGAAATTAATAACTTTAATTGTATACTAGCATATAATTTCAAGGCGATAAACATTAAATCAACAAACATATAAATATTTACTATTTAAAAATGTTATTGTAAACAACTTGACGTATAAAAATATTTGATACATACTAGTGGATGATGAATAAATTGCAATCAACGTAATTGGTTTTAAGTAATTTACATACTAAT
>VUJU01003188.1:18070-28407 GCA_009835225.1 Aphis craccivora | reverse complement strand
ATGTATAGTGTATAGACATTATTCATTTTTATTGTTATTATTTTTTAATAAATATATACAAAAACTGTCGCCCTAGTAATTCTGCCGCCGGGGACAATTGCCCCCTCTAATGCGACACTGGTTATAACATTGATTTTAATATATTGTATAGGTATTTGGTATACTATATTACTGTGACGTATAATCAATGGTTTTATAGTAATAAACTAATAAATTATTTCTAAAAATATACTAATAAGTAATAACTAATAACGATAGGTATAATACATAATAATTAATAATTATAAACATTTTCAAAAAAATGTGTTGAAATCGGTAATACGACGAGTCTATATTCTATATAGGCATATAGCATAATGTTATGACTTATTATGAGTTGTAAACAAATGCCTAATTATTATTGTTTTTTTTTTATAGTACTGTTATGCAGGTACCGAAATGTCTACACAAATACTCACAACATAGTTGAATGGCCAAATGCATCAAGAATGCCATTTGGCACACGACAAAATAAAATATGTATTTATTCGTAATTATTATTATTTTATCTGTATTATTGAGAGGCGATGTGTGGGCGTGCAAGCGATGTGCACACTACACACAGTTATGTCTATCGCAATCCAGGAGCTGAACTCTGGTACTATGTCCGTATAGGTTCACCTCGGTCAAATTTTAAAATGTTATATTTTAAAGAATGACTCTCATACAGAGATTTTTTGGCTTCACGAAAAACGAATATTTTTTTGTGGTTTCAAAGGGTTGCCATTTTCCATTGCGGTTACACACTACACAGCTGTTACAGAGAATAAAATGTACTTATAAATTATGTGATTATTTCATTTGTTCTTTGAAGACAGTTATTGTGATTTTACTGTAAATAATTTTAGACCTGTATTTTAACTTGTTCATTAAGAACTAGGTAGGTCGTAGCCAGTCGTAGGCACCCAAATGACCGCGATAAAAACATCCGTATAGTATTATAGTGTACGTTATAACGGCGTAAACCCAATGGCATTATTTAAATGATAATGCTAAATAAATGCGCAACAGGAATCGGCAGGATCGGTTAATAAGGACAAAATCTAATTCTTATTAGTTATTTTCGAAGGGGTTTTGGAAATCCGTTAGCCGACGCAGAACATAATAATATTAAAAAATATTGTTAAAATATTCGCGTCTCGCATACGGGTGAGAGAGAGAGAGAGAGGGCGCGCGCGTATCAGACGATAGTCATATTATTTTCGTTCCATTATCTACGGTCGGTGTCCTAATGTCGGAGCGGCCGTTGCGACTTGCGGGACACGACGGCGGCGGCGGTGACGGTGACGGTGACGACGACGGCGACGTGCCTATACGTTCATTACGTTCATCGCAGCGTTCGTTTTTGTTCGTTATCGCTCGAATACGCCCCCCTCCACGCCGGTCCTACCGTTGCACACCCCACTCCCGCGGGCACCGCCGAACATCCGCCGCCGCCGCAGCAGCAGCAGTCTTTCGCTCTGGTAACACACAAAATACAATATCACGAATATTCACTGTTCACAGTGAATAGTGATAGAAAAAAAAAAAAAAAAAACGAAAAGAAAAAAATTAAACTGAAAACGGGATAAAAATATCGAAGACGTGAAAGAAGACTGCGGTAAAACGTCGTAAAATCGAACGCGTTCCGTTTTTCAAATTTTCGTCACCCGACGTCGTCGAGCACATAGTGTTTTCGTCCCTCCCGTTACCGACTTTTTTCTTGTTATTAAATATTTATTATTTCTCCGCCGCCGAGACGCCGACCACGACGATTTATTGTTGCCGGACGCCGAACCCGTCGATTCCGTTATCGTGCCCGATTGAATATCGCTTCGTCCACTGGCGGTTGATACCGACGACACGGATGTTCATCGTCTGAGAGGAATTCAAATCACTCGCGAACGTGGCGCGATTGCTGTAAGATCAAACTGTCCAACTGTCGCCCCATTGATGTGGTGACGTCGATCGAGATGACCGAAAACCGTAATGCGACAGTACCCAGTTGAGTCTTCACATCAACGTTTGGCCTGAACAACATTCGCTGCCCTCTGTCACCGGTTCGTTGTAAATGTTCACTGGTACGTAAACCCCTGTGTCCGTGTGACTGTGCACGTCATGACATTACCGTTCACTGTACGGTAGACGATATTATAACACTTATAATCCGCCTATTGGGTGCGTGTCGTTTGACTTTGACTTTCCAACTGTTTTTAACCACTAGTTGCTCACTAGTTATTCATATCAAATTGTTTAAATCGTTCTACCCCTTGTTAATTGAATGTGGTGAGGCATGTGCGACGCATTTCACGACGATTTGAATGCTCTAAAAACATTGGTGATTGTTCAAGGCTGTATATTATCATATTTGTTTGTAAATGTTATATTACCTATTATGAAAATACTGTTGCATATTATGTCCAACTTGTTTTAATATCAATTACAATTTAATAGGTAAAGTCACTAATAAAAACTAAGATTGCAGTGAAAAACACATTTTTACAGAACTATTAAATATATGTTACACCTATTAGGGAAATTTATTTTTATTTTGCTCAACAAAAATGTGTTATGTTTACTGTTTTTACAACCAATTATCAAAACTCAATAGAATTTTTAGTCATAAAAATGTAACCTCTATGTCTTTATACCTCTCTGTTCATCTAGTTTTTATTGTTTTTGCATTACCTATTACAAATATATTATTTATTTAAATTTATTTTAAACACCTAGTTCTGAGGATTATAATATACACTTGCCTGTTGTCCTTTAAGACCAGTTAAATTATATACCTATATTGATAGCAATAGATCAATATACATCATTAGGATAATATAGGTATAAGCAAAATTGATTTGATTTACCTACCTATACAAATAAGAGTTGATAAATCACTACAATTGTTTACTTATAACTTATAACAAATTTGTTTAAAATAAGCAAATAATTCAACTTGAAATATACCTTTCTTTTGATAAATATCTATTTTTATGTTGTAAGTTATTTAGTTATTTATGCAGTGTTAGACTCACTGCTGGCATAACTTCCTGTGCTTTAAAATATTAAATGCTGTTAGATTTTTATTCTAAATACTCATATCTATAATAATTATTTGATTTAAGGATTGATATTAAATATATTTCTATCATTAGTCTTTATTAAACATACATTTTTTGGTTAACATACCAAACGGTACAGAAACGAAGTTATTCACTTGTGCAGAAGCATCAATAACAGACGACCAGTGTGGCTATTGTATACGGCCCGTTTTAAATTGTAAAACAATAAAATTTAATTATTTATCATAAGTTGTTACAAAATAATTGTATTACCTATATAGGTAATAATTATAATTTAACATTATTTTATTTTATTATTTTAAAGTTTCAAAATGTTTTTTTCATATATAAAATTTTTAATTTTTAAATGTAGTCTAAAAAGGTTGCCGACCACTGTTCTAAGCAATAAACAAACTAAAATTTAAATAAAAATGAACAAATGTGCAATTATGATCTTGTGATTAACAATGATATCAGTTGTGCTGGCAGACTTGTATATCATTCTTAAGTTCAATATCAATGCATTAAGATATCTTTTATGTGAGCTGCCCTTTATTTCAATAATAATATTGATAATATGATGTGTAAACTGTGTGAGCATTACATTACCCTTAGTTTTGTTGTCTTGAGAAATAAATTCCTTAACCATAGTTACATTTTAACGTAGGTATTTAAGAAAAATTTCTTTTGTAAAGGCAATCTATGGGTGTTTTCTTCTATGGACTAATGGAGTAAATACCTGATAAAGCAATCATAAAAAAAAAATTTACAATTTTAATATTTAAACCTTAATTTATTCAATGACCTCAATGCCCTAACTTAGTAGCCACGCCTGATATTAATATCAATTACATATTAAAATATGGGTTAGGTATTTACACTTTTTATTCATTAGTTTAATTATAAATAATTAAATTTATAGTTGTTCAAGTATTATTTTTTAATTTTCAGATAATCAATCACTATGGGAAAGCTGCTTTCCAAAATTTTTGGTAATAAAGAGATGAGAATACTTATGCTTGGTTTGGATGCAGCTGGAAAAACAAGTATCCTTTTATAAACGATCGATAATTGATATTTTTTTAATTAATAATAATTTAAAATTCAAATCAAATAATATTGGATTGTAATATAAACAACAATTTTAATATCTAATAATTAATATAGTTTTTTATTTATAAGATATTTGTCAAGGTGGAATTTAAAACATAATCAATTTTTTTTCTAATTTTAAACTATATACCTTAAAAAATTCTTCATAGCTAATTTAGATAATTCATTGTAATTTTATGTTAGAAATTACTTAGTTATGTTAACAGATTCATTGTTTTTTATATTTATCCATATTTAAAATGTTAAAACACGTACCTACTAATACTTAATCTACAATTCCTGTCGCATTATGTATTATACTATTTTATTTGTATTTGAATGTAACTGAATATGAATATAAATATAATATAATAGCAATTAAAATGCATGAGCTAATCATAGTACTTGACAGAATTTTAATTTAATTGAAATTGAAATAACTCTTTATTATTAACATTATTTATCAATAAAATATTAGTCAATTGTTAAAGCACTATTAATAAATACTAGAACTTCAGAAGCATAAAGACTCCATTATATAATTCAGTCTAAAAGTTTTGTTATAAGACTGTGAGTTAAAGTTTGAATTTCTTTGGAGAACTAATGATTTGATTTAGAAAGATTTTTTGATTATTATCATTCTTTAGATTTTAATTTAAGAAAGTTAAATATTCATCTTATTTATGGATTTAAAAAACACAAAAATATAAATTTTTCCTATTAAAAGTATATTAGCTATATTGTACAAATTGAAATTGGGTCAATCTGTAACTACAATACCAACAGTTGGCTTTAATGTAGAAACAGTTATTTATAAAAACGTCAAAATTAATGTTTGGGTAAGTTATCATGTTATTAGTTATATATAAATACAAATAGGTAATACATTTCCAAATTAATTTTTCACAGGACGTTGGAGGTCAAGACAAAATACGTCCACTATGGCGACACTACTACACAGGCACACAAGGTTTGATTTTTGTAGTGGATTGTGCAGATCGTGACCGTATAGATGAAGCTAAGCAAGAATTACATCGAATAATAAATGACAGAGAGATGAGGGATGCAATCATTTTAATATTTGCCAACAAACAAGACTTGACTAATGGTTTGTATTTTAATACTTTTTCAATTTTCAATTTGCCCTAATTTAATTCCTTATTTTTTAGCTATGAAACCACATGAAATACAAGAAAAACTTGGACTAACAAGAATACGGGATAGAAATTGGTATGTTCAACCATCGTGTGCTACCACAGGAGATGGATTACATGAAGGCCTTGCTTGGCTCACATCAAATTTTAAACAATGATACCAAAGTATAACATAATATTATACTTTAAATATCATTATAATTTTTTTTAAGGAAGCTTAGGACTAAAAGAAATTCCAAACGTACAAATTGAGTACATTACTTGTTAAATATATATAAAAATGAACATCATTATTTAAACTAAGATGTTCATTTTAATAATAACTGCGCTGAGAGGACTGGCCTAATAAAATACTGAATTATTCACAACTGTTTAAATATTATAATTATAATTTGTAATATGTACTGAACAAAATTGTCATAATATGCTAAAACTGCCTAACTATCCTTTTGATGTGTATATTTGTAAATTGATTCCCATCATTATCAGTATACATATTAGCTTAAACAATAAAATGTAAGCAATATTATAAATATATATATATATATATATATATGTGTATGTAAATTAACTAATAATGATATAATATTTGTTCTCGAGTTTAGAATATTTTATCTAGGCCTGTAAATTAGTATATTTAATATGTACTAAGTATCATAATATTTTATACATAAATTCAGTTCATAATAATTAGGATTTTATTAAAAAAAAATTGTAATAATATTGTTTCATGCGTGGAAGAATCCTATTTTTTATTTTTATTGTTATTTATTATTTTGTACAAAATATTGAATAAATATATATAAAAAAAATTATAATCGGTTTCTAATTTTAATTTGTTTGGTACAATTTAATAGTGTTTCAGTGTTTGTACTTTTAGATTCTGAACTGAATTGTTATTGGTTATTTTATAATGATGTGGGTTTTTTTTATAAAAAAAACATATGGAATAGACCAAAATGAATACTGTTATTTTCTAAATATTTCTATAATTTTAAAAATATTTGGTAGGTAAGTACAGACAATACAGTGCAATTTTCAAACTATCTGATCATAATATTCTACCCTACTCAGCATAAATTAATAATATGTAGTAGACATATAGAATAATACTAATTTGTTTACTTATAATTTAGTATAAAATGAGATATTTCTAGCTTAAAATAGTTCAATACATGCGTATGTAGGTACATTAGTTTCGAAGTTTTTCTTTCTTTGTTTCCAATCACTGAAACAAATAAATACATTTGTGGAAAGGTGGTTTTAACACAAAATAAAGATTCTGTATTTTATGTGTGATGACTGATGAGTACCTAGTTTTATAAATTAACATAATATTCTATAGCGGTTTTCAGTTGCAACAGGATTTTTCACTTAAATTAAATAGACTAGAATAGGCATGAAATTAAAATTATAATCATACATAAAAAAAAAGAACAACGCACCTCGTGTGATAATCCATTCAATGCTTTCTTAGACGTTTCATTGTCCATAGTATTATGTATATCGCTATAATAGGTGGGAGTAGAAAAGCGGTAAATATATCGATTAAATACGTTTGATACAAATTTAAGTGAACCCTTTGGCTTTTTAACAGTTCTTTTGACTCGTTCTTATTTCTTATTACATACTCAGTCCAGTATACTGCTGTTTCGAGAGGCGAATGCGGTCGATCGTTATACAGCTGTTGCAATTTTTTCATGTTAATTCTGAAATAATTGAATTCAAACATAAGATTCGTTAATTAAAAATGTATTATTTATTATTGTTATATTATATTAGATTTATATACAAATATTTTTCGGTCAATGCTTCATTGATAGCGTCAAAAAGTTTATCACGCTCCAAATGTTCGTATTCTATAGCGACTGCCACTTGTTTTTCGACCAACAAATGGGCATTGAAAATTTGATCGCCAAATATCGGTATGGCTACTATTGGTTTACCACAGTGTATTGTCTCGATTACGCTCATAATACCAGCATGTGTTATAAATAATAATACCTTTGGGTGCGCTATAAAATGTTTTAAAAATTATTTCACTTATAATATATTAAAAACATGCATTACATAAATTAATTATCGTCTTGGTCTACCAACCTAAAAGATCTCGTTGTGGAAACCATTTGACCACTTTTACATTCGTCGGTATTTCATTTTTGTGTTTTTCATCGTCAAACTTCATGATTACTCTTTGTTTAAGTCTCGAAAACGCGTCGAGTATGTTGTACAGTTTATCGGTGCCCATCGATGATTCTGACACGACAGAGCCCAAACTGAATAAAATCACCCCGTGATCCGCGTTATTTATAAAATCGATCAAGTCCTGCTCGTCAGTCAAACATTTAAATTCGTCATTAAATTTAAGTTAAAAATAATACATTTTTTAACGGTTTAAAAATTACTTGCGGGAGGGGCTTTTCGTCGACCACGTGAATACCGCCGACCTCGACGATTCCTGGCAGCGTGGGATAGGGTAAAAACACGCTGTGATAGTTGTTCGTCATAATCATGGTTAAATTGGTCATCGTTTCTATTGCCGATTTCGTTTGTAAGCCGTAATGGTGTTTGACGATGTCCCGAATTATGCGTGAGTTAAACCAATTAAACCCTGCGTTGATGATTACCGATATAACAGTATTACCGACTCGCTGGACAAACGACATGCGGTCTCCGGAACTACTGAGCAGACTGGGCATGTAAGACATGGCCGTATCCATTCCCATCAAATCGTTTATCCACGGAAAATGTATCATTGGACAAAAACCAACGATCGGCGCGTCCACGACTGCGGCGATCGGTGCGAATATCGGCGTAGACGTAAACAATTCGGCGATCACCAAGTCGAATTTTCGACCGGACCGCAGGAGTTCCACGACTGGCGGGTGATCGAGAATAGTCGCGTATGTGATGGCGTTCCTCGATATGCGGGACAGCACCTTCACCCAGCCGTGGTTGGTGGTCGTGAATTTCGAGTGCGGTTTCAACCCGGAAATGTCGATGTGCGATAGATTGGCTCTTTCCGCGGTGTCCGGGAAATTCGTGATCGCCAGTATTTTGTGTCCGCGGTCCAACAAACTGTGGATTAGTGGTCGGACGATACGGTAATGACTCTGAGCGGTCGTCGGGAATATGACCAGGATTTCCGACGACCAGGTTTGTTGAGCCAAGACGCAAAAAACAACGGCGACGAATGAAATGGACTTCATCATAGTTCTTCTCGTCCACTGCTTCTTCTTTATTCACCCTTGACGGCTTGACTAATGGATATACAGATTGTCTTAGTCTTTGATCATAAATGATTTATATTTATATGATGAAATATTAAACAATAAACGCATATATACACTGCATATTTATAGATAATTTGATTATTGCTGTATAATAAATAATATAGTATAGGTATCGTGGTTTAAATTAGAACATATTAAATTAATATTTGTAGTAAAAAAAATCCAGCATAGACAAAATGAATTTAAATCGTGTTATGTATCGAAGTGTGAACTTGACGTCTTTATACATAATATAAATAGGTTTGCACTCAAACGATTTTTGATTCGGACGATTCGTCAATTGTGTATGTGTACTTCCTATATTGATCGCGACATCAAACTACTGAAACTGTGTATTGTATTTTACGTGTCTACTGCATGCGTCTGTATTATGAATAAATATGTATCTAAAATCTAAATCCGTTGTCTGTACCTATATACGATTTACCCATACCATAGATTAATATAATATAATAAATTAACATTAATAAAACAAAACTTATTACATATAGCCTGCAGGTAGTATATAAATAATATAATGAATATATATATATATATATATAGATATAATTATACCTAAGAACCTAACTTGCAACCTTCAAGTCTCAACACGTATGATTATCTGCACGAATGATAATTAAAGGTACTTCAAAATGTAATTCCTAATATTTATAGTAGGTACTAGGTTTTAAATGCTAACATGCCACTATAAACTATTACTAATCTAAATTTGTTTTATAAGTATAGGTAGCTACTAGCTAGTTGTAGAGTTATAAATTATAATACCAAGATAGTGAACTGTGAAATATTTACCTATACAAACTATATTAAAGAATCTTAAAAATTACATAATTTACGTACAATATACATATTTTGAATACATTTTAGTTATATAATAAATAAATAGTGTACTGACGCCTGTCATCTTCTGAAAACAATTTAGTAATTAAGTACCTACCTAATAGTTCAAACTTAAAAATATTAATTATTATTTTAAGCTTTTAAATTTTTAAGTGAGTACCAACCGTAGCCGCCAAGTCCCAACTCCTAATTATTGAACCTATTAAATTGATTTTCACAAAATTGAATATATTGACATAATGACATGACTTGTATAATATAGGTACATAGTTTTATCTTTATATAAGTATATGCGGACATGCGGTAGCGGTATATTTCATAATTAATAAACCATATTTATACTTTCTGTATCTAAACTCGGTACAAAATTAGAAGCGACCTTAGTTAGTTTATATAGGTGATGGTCACTGGTCAGCTAATGCTCGTCCTTCGTCTCCACCTAGTCTACCATCGTCCTTATGCCTGCTGTATAGAGCCGCCGAGATCGATTCTTATTTTTTGAACCGAGTTAGCATGGAGGTAATTACTCCCCAAGGAGTACAACGGGATAAAGATAGGACAGTTTATTACTTCTTTTTTTGCTTTTTTAACGTTTTTTTATTTGAGGAGAGGGGATGTTTGGCATTTGCTAATATCTATTCCACTTTATGGATAATAGTCTCAAAAAGGTTAGGGACCGTTTAGGTAAGTATAGGTACCTCAGGTACCTGCGTGATGCGTTGTACGCAGGCACTTATTCTGCAGTTTGCTAAGTGTGTGTGAAACTACCATTGTTCTCGAAATGTTTTCAAAAAATTATTTTTTTTTCGACATGACTAGATAATATGTAATTGTAAAGTTTAAGTTGAAAATGTTTTATTTTTATTTGTGAACCATTCTTC
>VUJU01003188.1:0-18020 GCA_009835225.1 Aphis craccivora | reverse complement strand
AACAGTTAAATTATTTAAATATTAATAAAAATTTAAGAAAGAGTATAAATATTATAATAATAATAACAACCAAGAATCAAGAAAACCAAATTAAAACTGTTTTATTTTTTTAAATTTTGTAATTCGAAAACGATGAATTCAAATCCTCGAAAATTATTTATATAAACATTTTCTAGACATGATAAAGTTTTAAAATATTTTGTGCTACTTATAGACATTTGTAATTTTAAGTTTAAAATACTTTTATTCAATGGCGTGTCCAGCACAAAATATTGGGTAGGCTCGTTTTGTTCTGTTGTGTAATAACTATTAGGACTTACACTTTTTGAATAATAACAAATATTTAGTCATTCGAGGACAAATCGTTATCGTTACGTGATTTCGTAAAAATTTGAACTTTAAACGCTTGTAAAAAAAATTGTGACTAACATAAGTAACAATTTTTGATTTGTATTAACAACAATAAGAATAAATTATAAGAAACCTTGTATTAAAGTTTCAAGTTTATTTGGTGACCCAACATTTTTTTAACGACACTTCGAAAAAAAATGGAAATTAGACAAATTGAAAATTTTAGTTGTCTATAAATAACTCAAAAAAAAAAAAACCAAAATATTTTGAAAATTGTTTATATTTACTATTTTTATATTTAACTGTTTATAGATAACACTAATATAAAAATTTGGTGAAAATTTCAAGAATTTACAGTGATTATTTTTTGAGTTACAACTATATAAAAAGATCGGTTTTGTCGATTTAACTGGGTTTCCGTCACATTTTTAAATATTTTTTTCAAAACTACAGGAAAATTTTTAATTTTGACCTTTATAATTGCACCAAGGATATTAACTTTTCCATCGGAAATCCCCCCCCCCCGAAGTTTGAAATTGAAGCATTATTTCGACAAGTTATGCTGTACAAACACCTAACACACATCACTGTAAAATCAATACATTTATCACTTAGTTCAGAATCTAAAGTAATATTAATTTATAGAGTAAACGAAATTTTTACTTGTGATAAAAAAAAAAATCAAACAGTCAAACGAAAATTGGGAGGCCCGGGCCTACCCTGTAAACACGCCACTGCTTTTATTTGATGTGTTAATCATAGAGTAATTATTCTAAGAGTGAACATGATAAATTTTTATTTACAAGTAAAAAAATGATTAAAAATATTATGCTGCCCTGTCAGTCAACGTTCGTAACCTACTTTCTTATTCGTATATTAATTATTAATATTAATATAAATGTTACTACTATATATTAACAATACACAAACATTAAATTATGAGTAAAAACATGAGTAGTTGCGCGTAATGCATAATATCTATATGACTAGGTATATATAAAAATGATGATATATTGACACCTACCTATCTAGTCCATAGTACAAGTCCATTAGTCATAAATCATAATACATCTAGATGGAGAATTAATGATCAGGCTGTTAGTGTATCATGTAATCAGCAGGTATGTTTTAATTGTTTTAAATACGAGTAGTATAATTTCATAGACGGTGTTTTTCATTTTTATTTTCTGATGAATTAATATATATTTCTATTCGTGATATACAGGATGATATTTTATTTATTATTTAATATCATCATCTAGAAAGTCGAAAAGTTTAATGATCTATATACATTTATTATAGGTAGGTACTAAAATACATGTTAAATTCTGGAAATAAAATAAAATATATTAAATTATTTTTCCGAAAATTAAAATTTTTAAGTATGTCTAATACTAACAAATCAAAGTTATACATAATATACTTATGTATACAGCAAAATTATTAACCTTCATAACAGGCTAAATTAAAAATTCCACCATATAAAACTTAAACATGTTCACCGAGTTTCTAAGTACCATCCACAGCAAATAAAATAACTTCATTCTCAATGAAATTCTAACAATAATAATTAACAAACTACAAAATTAAACAAAAATATTATCATTAATTGGATAAGAAGACACTGTAATATCGGATTGAATTAATAAGTAGATCGACAAGCAAAAGATGTTGTGCAATACCACTAGTAATCTCCAATCTAATAAAACTTTAATCTTCGACATAAAAAAACACTGTGAATGTTAGCTTAATACTTCATAAAATTAAAGAAATATTATAGTATGACATGGGATAGAACATCAAAATAAAAAAACAATAATCAATATATAGAGAATTGACCATATATGACAAATTCACCGAATGAAAAATGAACAGCCAACGACCTGCACATTCTGTGAAGTGACAATAACAGTTAAACACATCTTACAGGCTGCTTATCATATATTTATAGATCTCAAACGACCTCATTCTTTCCCCCAAGGCTCAAAGATACTGGATTGGATAAACAAATATAATAATATTACAATATTAAGCAATTTACTTTTCTGTAATAATATTATATACACAAAATAAAATGTAAGTTAATATGTTTCAATGTATTTTAAAAATATATTTAAGCTAATGACTTTACCAGAAAAAGTTGTATATGATCAATAAACAAAAACATGATAAAAATCTTACCTAAGTAATTATAATTCCAAATAGTTATGATTCTTCAGGCAGTCAGGTATATCTAGAATATTTTTTTGGATGTGCCACTAAAGCTATGTTCAGTACAGTGTTATTCCCCTCTTCTTCCCATAATCTATTATTTCAATAGTTTAATACATTTGTAATAGGACATAGGTACTATGAATTATGATAGAATACATTTATTATATAATCATGATAGGCACTTATTGGCTATTAAAGTATTTTAGTATCATAATTGTAAATATTTATGAAATAGAATAAATGAAACATTTGAGGTGTTTCATATTTTAATCTATGAATCTGATAATATAGTTACGGGCATAGATAATTAAAAATGTATTAATAACATATAGGCAGATAGATAAAGACAAAAAATATTAAGGTTTGCCTATTATAATTATCTGAAGTAAACAATGGACAATTGTTTATGTTATAACATGCAACATTTTTGAATTGAAATTTACCTTAATTAATATTTGTGTTATGAAAAAGATTGTATGGGTTTTGTTCGATTAGTTAATGGTTCTTTAATAATTATTATTCCATATTTCTGAATTATTGTATAAATAAAATCAAAATTGTAATAGGACCACATTATCTAGATAAATCAAGTTTAAACTAAAATAAATATAAGATAATGTATGAAATAATCATCTAACAATACTTACAATTCTTGTCAATAAGGTTTTATTATAAAAAAGTGAGTTATTAAACATATATACTCCTTTTTATATACATAACTATTCACATGTTTAAAAATAATAATAAAGTTATAAAAATTAATCTTCTTTCATAGGTTCATCTATTTCTAAAACATTAGTTTTATTAATTTCTTGTGATGGGTTTATGTCATCCACGTCCATTTTTTGTGCTTCATCCATTTCTAAGGGTCCAATCTTTTCATTTTCCTCTTTTGCAGCACTGTCATTTTCATTATCGTCATCAGTATCTTCAGAATCAGAATCTGCTCCAGGATGGTCAGACTTAATGATTTTTTTTTCTACACATGTTACCGATTCTCCAGGCTTAATCCAATCATCCACTGGTTTAATTTCCTAAAGTACAAAGTAACAATAAATTATAAATGTATAAATAACTACAAATGGTTGCGTTGAAACAGTAATAAAAAGTGAACATACTTTGTGAACTTGTTTTAATTCTTGAACTCGTTGTAAATAATAGTCAAATACATATTTTGCTATTTCTGGCATGTCTTGTACTACAAAAACTTGACTTTGAGCATCTATAGGACTATCAAGTACTCTATTAGTAGGGTAATAATCAGCTGGTAAAAGATGTAATTTTAGTGGGCGTTTTGTTAACTAAAAGACAAAATTAAAAGTTATAATTGATACTCTGAGTTGATTAATTTATAATCTTACAATTTTGAATGATGGTGATAATTCAAAGCAATTGCTAAATAGTGATACATTAGCAAAAATATACAGACCAAGCCTTGCTCTAGACATAGCAACAACAAGACGTCTGACATCTCTCAAATGACCAACAGTTTTTGTTCTCACCAATGATAACAGTACATAATCATTTTGCTGACCTTGATACTTATCTACTGTAGTCACCTAAAAATTAAATGGTAAATCTTTATTAAAAAAACTAATTTGCTTTAGAACAGCAGTATTTTAATTATTACCTTGTGAGGCCAACCAATAAGTGGGTTGGAACCACAGCGCATATTTATGATTTCCCTGATCAAATGTTTTTGACCGTTATAAGTACTCAAAATAGTAATTTTACTAGCAGGATAACCAATTAATCTCATATACATGTAAACTGACACACAATATTCCGCTTCGGCTAAATTCTAAAAATTGTATATTAGTGATTAATGAAATATTTATATAATATAAATAATAGAATATTTAACCTGGATGAAATGGGGGCTTGGTTCAGTTTCTCCTACACCATTAAACAATCCAACATCAATTAACTGATATTCATAAGCAAAACCAGCATTTGCTTTATGGTATTCTGGAGCAGTTAATACATGGTTTAAATTTCCTAAGTTATTATAACGCCAATTGTATAGTTGACTCAAACTAAAAGTAAAAAGGTTTATGAATTATTTAATTGATATAAATTTTAAAATATCATATATTGTTTAATTTAAATTACCTAGGTCGTGAACGTCCTTGTGCATCTAGATCAATAGTAGGAACCCCTAAATTTACCATGCGAGTAAACAATGATTGCTCCATATTAGAATATTTTTGAAAAGCCATATTTTTAATAACTGGAGGTAATTGATGGTGATCACCAATCATTATCCATCGTTTTAAGCGGCTAAATCCATCATCAGAGTTTTGAAGTAATAAAGGAATGAATGTTTCTATCTCAAGAATTTGAGCTGATTCTTCCATTAGTATGTTATCATATTTAAAACCAAGCTCGATAAGTTCTTTACGCTTTAATGCTGCATGAGTACATGTCATTGCTATTATTTTAACTTCTTTTACTAATAAATAACGAGAACGATCTAAACCAGTTCTAAGTAATTCAAAAGCTCGAAACTCATCTAATTGCTTGAATATTTTTTTGATATGCCTATTGAAGAAAATATATTAAGTTAATATAATAATGAATAATAATTTATTAACAAATACTTAATTGAGTTCAACTAAATTTTAACAATATAAAATCAGATATGAAATATGACTACAATGCATATTTATCAAAACTAAAAAATTTACATACCTAAAACAACCTCTAGCGATTTCCTTATCTTCTTCTAAATTTTGACATTTGAATAATGGTTGAGGAGCATCACTAAAGAAAAGTTCAAATGGAAAATTGGCTTGGACAACGTTAATTGGGATTGCCTATAAGTTTAAATATTTATGTTTAATATATTAATTAAAATTAATTAATTTAACTTACCCCATCCGAATTTTCTTCTATATTTTTCAATGTTGTTAAGTATTTATTCCATCGGGGAAGCACATGAGACCAAAAAAAGTGCATAGCCGTTTCACAAGTATAAGACATATCTCCCTTTACATCCATTAAGTCTTGTAAACGTTGTACTTCATTTAATAATTCGAGTCTTTTTGCTAAAACATAATTTACTCGTCCATACCTAAATAAAAGTTTGATTTAGATTAAATGTTGTATTGACATTATTATAATCAGTTATTATTAAAGAAACCTACCGACTAAAATCCTTATCTGTTTCCAAAGCTTCTTCTCCATGTCCCAAACGTAATAAATGCCGTTCATCAATGTCTAATGCCATAATTTTTTCAAACAATTGATTCAATGCTTGATTAGAATGTGTCACAATCAATGTACGTTCATTTCTCCAGTTATGATACAAATTTGAAATTATTTGTACAGCCACGTCAGTTTTTCCAGTTCCTGGAGGACCAACCACTACAGTAAGACCGGGTTGCATACCAGAATATATTGCTTCAATTTGAGTAGGCGTAAAATAAATCATATTTCTAATAAAAATAAGATATGTTTATAAATTAATTTTATAGAATTTAACATTAAAATATTGTAATATATTACTTTTTAGGTTGATTAAACTTGTAAGGTCCTCTGTTAATAACTTTCTCAGATTGTACAATTGCCTTTTTTAAGGTTTTGCCATCGGAATCAGTAGTTTCATGAAAATGAATACTAAAAAATAAAACAATTGTTAATTTTTTTACTATATAATATATTTAAAATATTAAATTAAATAGATAAAAAAAAACTAGTTTTACTAACCGATATGGTGGTAACATTTTCTCAGGATCGTTTTCATGTAGAACTATTTGATGATTAGGAAAGCTTGATAACAAGTGGTCCATGTTTAAAAATGTATCATTGAAGTTCATAACTTTTATTCTATTTGGCATTCTAATAAAAACAAATTTAATTAGTTTTCAATTAATTTGAAATATCATATAAATTGATAATGATCAATATTTTTCAGAAATATAATAGTTTTATTTTCCAGTTTATACTTCAATACATATTTTCAATAATCATTTTTCAGAAGAAAAAAATCATAAACAAATAAATAACCAAAACAGAAATTATTCTATCAACTTACTTATCGTAGCGAGCTGCTGATGGATCACCATATCCTAAAATAATATCATGGATCCATTCAGGGACAACACATTCAGTATTCATTAAATGACGAATTGTTTCTAATACTGCTTTAAAATTATTCTCTTTAGGTTTTCGTCTCATTATTATATTGAAAGTTTCATAAACATCCTAAATATAAAACATAATTCATGTCCATTATTGATTGGAAAATAGTTAAACAAAAAAAGAAAGATACATACAATTTCTCCTGCAGCAACATTATCAAGATCTGCTCGATATTGATTACAATCCAACCAAACACGGTATGTTCGTTTTTGGCCAGGTAAAACTGGTCTTGGGTCAGGTCCTTCTTCAATTACACGACCCATATTGTCTAACATACCTTCTACTTCACAGCCTCTAACACAGACTATTGCAGTTTGTTGAAGGAATGGCTTATGATAGTCAATTCTAGAACCTAAAATAAACAATAATAAATAAAATGTTAAATACATCTAATTCATTTATATACTTATGTGACACCTTACCTATAGGTAAAATTGGTTTTACAGTTAATAAGAAACAAACATCGTGTTTACGAAGGTTTTCCCATTCTTCTTGGACATCTTTTTTCACATTTAAAGTAACCATAACATCAGCTCGAACTCTAGAAGGTTGTAAATCACCTAAAAAAACATTTTATTTAATTACAAAACAAAAAAATAAATCATAACATTTCATGTAGATTGTAGGTATATGAATTTATTTTGTTTACCGAGATTGGGTTTTGCAACTTCCACAACCAGAAAATTATCAATAGGTAATGCCATTTTGGAATAACCACTAAAGTAAATGCTTCCATCTTCAGATTTACTAAAATTAATTTAAAATATTGATTAGTTAATAAAATTTTTTTATAATTTACCTTTTCATTGTTTTAAGTAATTAAATTAATCTAGATAACAACTATCAATACAAAAAAGCCCGGATTAAGACCATCAGAGGCCCAGGGGCCAATACATGGTTGTGGGCCCCCAATCGTCCATCAATGAAAACAATTTTTTAAATTATTATAAAAGTATACAATAAAACAAATTTAAACATTTTTATTTAAGTATGATAACTAGATTACAGATTTTGAAGTCATTCACCTTAATTTTCTATTGCTCTAAAACAAAGCTATGTCAGCTACAAATTCGATTTATACTATTATTATACTACCATGCACGACATTTTAATTTGCTTTTTTTTTTTACGTTTTTTGTATATTAATGCTTTTTGGGGCATTTTTGGTATATTTTTTTAAAATGTGTTCTAAATTAAAGTATTTGAAGTGTTAATTTTAATTTTTTTATTTTTTTATTTATAATTAATAATTAGTATATTTCTGTTTATAATCTATGTTTATAAGTATTAAAGTTTTCCATGCACTACATTAAAATATTGAATTTAGCACCAAAAAAATTAATTGATCTCTAATATTACTGAATAATTAATAATCAATGTATGTTTTTTTTTTAATGCAGTTGTTGTTAATTTAAAAGAAAGAAATTGATTTAATTTGATTTAAAATATTCATATTATACAGTAGATATCGTTTAGAAACAGGCTTGTAAATAAATTTATTGAATTACTTTTTTTTTTTTAAAAATAATTTAATGAACTAATAAATAGTTTTAATACTTTTTTTGTGATAAATATTTTTTCTTGAAAACTTATTTTTGATGCTTTTTTAAAAGCTTTTTGGAAGATTTAGACTTAATTACTTTTTTTTAGTGGTTTTCTTTAGTTTTATAATGGCTTAAAATCCGTACTCTTATGATAACGATTAATAAGGATAAAAATATTAAAAACATATTATTTTTTATTAAAATACATATTTACAAATAAAACGAAGTATTTTTATGTAAAAGTTTTTTTTCTAGCTTTTTAATGGGTCCCATCGCCCGTTAGTTCAAGCAAGAAAAATAATATTGTAGGTATTATAAAAAGTACAAATTATTACTCAATGTAATTTTTAATACTATGGGCCCTTTACACGCGTGGGGCCCAGGGACGTGGCCCACCTTTAAGAGGACGTCGAACGTGTATGTTGAAAGTATAAAACAAGCCTCGGCTCTATGCATACAACACAATGCACAGATACCGTAGAAACATGGTTTTAACTCCAATAGAAAGATCATGACTTATTCTATGCTTTTTTGATGAGTTTTTTTAAAAAATGTTTTGGTTTATTTTTTACGTTAAGGGAATAAATAAAAAAACTGACATTTTTAAACTAATATTGGTTGATATAATAAATCGATCAAAAAAATCTCTTCGTGGAGGCATAGTTTAATATCTCTCCTTTCAACAGAATTAATCACATTCCTTCTAAGTAAATTATTGAAGGAGCTGTAACTATAGAGCGAATGATAGTTCAGACTGCATAAACACATTTAGTCTATATCACACGTGTATAAGATGGAGACAACACATGCAGGTGCGACGTCCTCTTAATCCGGGCTTGAATACAAATGTTATCATTATACTTAACACCTATTCAAAATGTCATTACTTACCATGGGTTCATCCGAGTAATAGAATCTTCTATATCTTGTCTTATTTCATCTACAAAAAATGTGAGAAAAATATGAAAAGTACTTGTAATTAATATTGTATTGAAAATCATTAATTTAATTAAATATTTTTATTTAATTCCAGAAATTAAACCTTTACAATAGTGAAAGATTTTACATAATAAAATATTACCCGTATTTGAATTAAGTGAATTATCTTATTGTATTACCTAGTACCTATTCACCGAAAATAAGAAAACTTGTCTATAAAAAAATAAATAGTAGATAGCACATAGTAACAAGCGAATAAAACCAAATAAAACCATACGTGCAAAATACACCATGACAAAAAAAAAATAAAAATAAAAATAGAAGAAAAGTTCATACAGCGGTCTCTTTATAATAATATTTATTATTTTTTTGATCTACAACACATAGTTCAAAAGAACCTAGATGTTGAGTTAAGAATACCGCCCATCCGAAGTGAACATATAACCTAGGAATACAATTAACAAGAAAGACCCAAAATAGATGCATGAATGAGTATTTCTACTGAATTCTATAAACTTTGAGATTGATGTTATGTAATATCAATAGCTCAATGTAATGTATGAAAAAAATTAAAATTCCACTCTGTTCTAATTTATGAAAGAAAATGAAACTATAACCATATTTTTAATCTTAAAGTTTGTCTGAATTAGAAACATAGTTATATTATTTTATATGCCATATTAATATTTATTTTAAACTGATATTTTCATAATTTAGACTTTTCCTCATCAAAATTATCACTTTATAAGAATAATTAGGAATAGAAATTAATTAATAGTGAAAATAAAAAAATAAATAGTAATTAATTAATTAGAAAAAACGAAATATAAAACTTACAAGTAGATTCTAATCTGAACAATTGAAAATTACGCAACAAGTAATCATGGAGAGTTAAAAATTGTAAGTTCAGTTTTGGCAATGCCAAACATTTATTGCCATTATAATATTCAGTAGGTACTACAGCTTCATTCCATATAATATCTTCTGTTGGATAAAGAGGCATTCCATTCAAAATTTGTAATTGTGATTCTCTAGCTTCATGGCGAGATACCTTAAACAAAGTTAATAAATAATAATAGTAAAATAAATTCTATCATATTATATATTTTGTTTTTTAGAAACAATAAAAATCATTACAATCGACATTTTGATAATGATAAACTTCAACCCCGTGCTAATGTGAACCAAAGCGGGAAAAGAATCCCATAACCCTATACTCAGTTTCTATCCTTTTGGTTTATTTATATCTCACTAATTTTTATCTTTTCATCCTTTGATTTCAACCATATAGAGTAAGTAACTCTTATTCTACATCTGCATATATTCTTTCCAACTCTTTATTGATCACACAAGCTTTTTTACGTAATTCTCAATTTGGTCTATTTGACTCTTCTTCGGTTGTCCACTCTCTGTTTTTCTTTCAACATTATTAATTTATACAGCCCCTCTCACTATCTCTGAATTAACTCTTCTTATAACATAATTAAACTATCTTAATTTATTCTCTCTTATTTTGGTATATATATACACAACCAAAATACAATATATTTAAATTCTAACCTATATAAATACCATATAATAATTGGGTCATTATATTGGATCTACAGACAAAACTACAAAACTTTTAAGTTAAGAGGACGTTATACCCCTAATATTTAATGGTAGAACACAGGCTCTTTAGCTTACTATAAGTATAAAATTATAAAATATACATACCAATAAAGAAAGTAAAAATTCAGAGTCATAACGATACCAATTTTCAGTCAATCGTTTTTCTTGGTCAGGAATCAAATTTAGTTCCATAGCAATATTTTGAAGCTCTTGATTACTGAAATAATGTAGGTTATAGATATCAGAAAATGAATTACTGTATTTATAAAATTCTAAAAAACCCAAGTCTCTGTTCCTTGCTAATATGCAAATATCTTCCTTCTCATGTCACAAATATAAAAATAAAACTGAGTTAAATTATTATTCTTAGTAATTAGCCTAACATTGATTTTTAGGATCAAAATACAAAGTTGTACTGACCCTTATTTTTCATTTAAAGAATATTCCCTTCTCTGTACTTTAAAACTTAATTCACCCTATTTATTTTACCATATTAATTATTAGGGTTACATTTATATTCAATTTTTTAACACGTCGAATTCTAATTTATATATATATTAGTTTGATTATTAAACCAAATTTTAGGAATATTTTTAGTTTTTTAGTTCAGTTAAAGTAGTGTAAAATTTGTATCACCACTATAAAAACAAACTATTTTATTATCATACTTAAATGAAAAAAAAACTTAATTTATTGAAGAGTTAATAATATTTTAATTTATAAATTACCTTAAATTTTTGAAATGTTTAATGAGAGAATCATATTTATCAATAGCATTAATATTAGATAAAGAAAAGTCTTGTAATTTTGTAAATTTTCCAAATAATGTTGCCTGAAAAATAAAAATAAAACAATTATATTAATATTAATGGTATTTTATAAAACAAAACTTTAAAATGCTTTTTGAATAATATACAAGAAGGAATTGTTAAATTTACATTAATCAAAAGTTTAAAAATATTTGGTAGTATTTATATTTTATAAATATTGTTTAAACCTTTAAATGATCAAATAATGTCAAGGTTAATTACCCATTGACTACCATATGACTTCCAATGATCATCAATAATTTTCATATTTAATAAACTTATGACTACCAGCGCTCATTGTTGATCATTACTACCATACCATATAACAGGGCGACCGTAAATGAATGAGTCTTATATTATTACCTTTTTAATAATTATATATTAAAAAATACACCGTGGTTTAGTGGGAATTATTACAGATTTTTTTGATGAAATAAATGTACAAATATTTTTTTCATATATTTGTAGTAAATACCTACATAATATGTATATTAATTATATATAATATATAACATGTCCAACACTTATTGTATGACTTTAAGTGATCATATGACAGTCAACGAATTAACAAATCAAAAGTCTAAATTTTTAAAATTATCTTTTGGTTTAATTTACTTTTATTATTATAATTCCAAGCTAAGAACACTAAGGAGTGACTTTCTTAATCATGCAACTACCATAAATATTTTTCTTCCCTATTATCATATATATTTATTATGATTGAACCTTACTTGTAATGATATAATTTTATCATAATGTGCTTGCATCACTTCATTTTCTTTTAATGGATCACCAGTTGCTTGACAAATTTCAAAATGGAAATAAAATTTTAATATATCTAAAAGCTAAATAAACACATTCCATTAATACTTTTTGAGAATAGTAAAACTTCAACAAACAAACCTGTTTGAAAAGGTGTCCTTCTTCACGTTTGCTTAACAAAGATAAATAACAGCGGTTAATTAAATGAACATCATCCAACACTGCATGGAAAAATCTTCTTGTAGGTAAAGATGTTTCTAAATCAATAAGCATTTCCAAAAACCTTTCACAGTAATTTAAATGGTCCACACACAAATCACCTAAACATAATCAGTATATTAATTAATTTAAATACAATGTATCAAAATATATGTTTCATTTTAGAAATTAACTATAAATAAAATATAATAACATAGGTAATATAAATTTGTAATATTAATAAACATTTACAAAATTACCTTCTAATGGTATATTTTCCAAGACATTAATAAATTTAATGCATAGTTTATGTAAAAATGTTCTTTCAAGATCTGCTTTTAGTTTATTTTCTACTGACAACTCTTTATCTTTTTTTTGTAATCGGTTCCATAATTTTTGCCATTTAGGTACTTGACGCAATTCCAATATTCTCCGTCTCTGAAAAATAAAAATAAATTTAAAAAAATATTATAGGTTAATGAATGTTAAAAATAAACAACACTACAAGTGAATTAATTATGGTTAAAATATTTCTGATAAATAATCAAAACATTGAATTATTATACCTACTAAGTAATTATTTTTATTTATTCATATGAACAGAATAAATGTATTATCATTATTTATCAACAAATAAGAAAAAAAAATACATATTTTAATATCAATATTTAATTTTTTGATTAAATAAAATCCATTAATCAAATTCGAGTTTATTAAATTTATCATATTTATAAAATACATACTTCTTGTAAGCTACACCAAATTGATATTGACACAAGTTTTTTCATTTTGTTTCTAACTAAATCAGTTTCCATACATTGAAAACAATGATTTAAAAAAACTACTAATGCTATTTGTTCTTTTATACTGTGATCATCAGAAAGACTGGCACGTAAAACTTGATCAATAAAACCATCAAATTCAGCTGGTTGCTTTTTTAAGGCCTAAAAAAATGTTTATTTATTTGTCAAATACACTGAATATCTAAATAAAAATAAATAATTATTTACCTGCCAAGGTGCTACTCGTTCACGAAATTTTTCGTTTAACATTATAACAATAGACATCATATGTGCAAACGTAGCATTTGCAGAGACATAATTAGGCCATAAATAATTTTCCAAAAATTGACTAAATTCCAAGATCATAATTCGTCTAACTGAAAAACTAAAATGTTAAAATATTTTAGTACAAGATATCCCTTTATCTAAAAATTTAAAATACTCTCAATAATAATCTTATACTAGTTCATAAAATTAGTTATGTATAACTCTATTCATTTATTTAATTAACTATAAAGACAATGTCATAACCAAACATAAAATAGAAAATTTACATTTAATAGAACCAATTTTATGCTATTAGCTTTACTATTAAAGTCAATTTATCAATTATCAAACTTAAGGAAATAACATTATCTAAATCATTTCATTTTTTATGAGATATTTAAGATTTTTATTGACATTTAATTTTATTAACTATTACAAACTTAAAAATTAAAATGTTAATTAAAGCATTTGAGATACTTATTTAAATATTTGTCAAGCATAGACGAAATATATTTGGTAATATTCTACATAGAGATACTATATTTTGAATTTGTATTATATTTATTTTTAGAAAAGAAAACATTATTAGGGCTGTTCTTACAATGTTCGGTTAACTATTGTTTAAGACTAATCGGTTAACGTATGATAAATTCTTCAGGTAAGTGTTATCAGGTACTAACTGAACATTGTAAGAACGACCCTTAGTATAAATAATTATAATAATATATTTCATAAAAACTATAAATTTATTAATCTCTTAAACCAACACAAAAGAGCATAATGTCGTGTTTAGATAATATATTAATAAATATACATTTATTTAAATACAAAAATTATTAAAAATATCCATGAAAATAAGTTTCAAGATAGACACCAATACAAATTAAAGATTATCAACAATAAAATTTCAAATCTTGTTCATATTTATATTTTATTAATTTTACGGGCGGAAGCCCAATTTAAATATAACAAGGTTATTATTTACATTACAAGATTATAACATGATATAAGACTAACAATTATATACATAGTTACAACAAAAATTACAATAAACTATAATAGGTAGGAGAAAGAGGGGTCAAGATTTGCATGTCTCATACAATGAGTAAGGGGTTTATTAACCAGATAGTCGGTGCTGAATTTTGGTATAGTAAATGGGGCAACGTTATGAGTACGGCGTGCAGGGACCCTGAAATGGATATGTTGAAAGAAAGAGGGAGAATCGGTTTTTCCACAAAGTAGGTTTAGGAGGAAGAGCGAGTCGCAAGCAGAACGACGATCTACCAGTGGAAGTAGATTCAACCTATGTGACACCAGACCATATCCATGCGGAGAACGGTGGATATTAAGCTTAAAAAGTTAAAACCTGCGAAGCTGAAAAATTTACATTGGACACGTTCAATAGATTGGGAGTGGACCAGTGATTGGGGGTTCCATACCACAGAACCATACTCGAGGATGGGCCTAACCAATGCACAATACAGCGCCTTTAAGGATCAAGATAATTCAAACTCATAAGCAATTCTTTTAATAAAACCTAACATCTTAATCGCCTTGCATGTTACGTGGTCAATGTGGGTACTAGGAGAGAGTGAGGGAACTAGGATGAAACCGAGATCACAAGTAACAGTATCAGCGGAATTTAGGATGAAGCCCATAATAGAGTATGAGAATTGATAAGGGAAATTACATCTAGCGAAAGACATAGACTTACATTTATTGACATTTAGGGATAAACCAATAGTATCACCCCATACAACTAGACGGTTCAAGTCCTCTTGTAAGTGCATGCAGTCAGTCAACGAGTCTATTTTGAGAAAGAGCTTTATATCATCAAAAAACATAGAAACTTACAATGACGAAGGATATTAGAAACAGTGTTTAATTTAGATTCACAGCATTTTCATGTAATATTTATTTCTATAGACTAATCTATTGACAAAACATGCTTAAATATACAGCAAAACTAACTAATTTTTCAATTTCATTATTGGTAATCTATAGTTTGTATAAGTGACTTTATCTTTTTGACGCCGCGGAAGAAATGCGAAAGCAGTTCCCATGGCGTCGTCCGTCAAACACAAAAAAAAAAAGTGTCTTTATCTTGAAACTTGCTATCAAGAATAGTTGAATTATTTTCTTATTTATTAAGACATGACATCAGTGTATGCTATCTGTATTATATTTATACAATAAAGAAAATTTTCAACATTGTTATATTTATTTTTACTGGTAAAAATAAATAAATGAAGGCGAAAAGTTAGTAAAATGAGTAAAATTACTATAAATTGTGATAAATGTATCTATTATAATTTAAAATAATAAGACTAACACTAATGAACACAAATTTGTTACATTGTAAATATGTAAGGTATATACACATGTAAGAAATGGACATGTGGCTTATTAAATAATCTAAGAAAAATATTATTTGAAATCTTACCTAACCAATACATTTTTTAATATCTATCTATACTTTGATAAAAATTTAAATATAGCAACTTACTTAGACTTATAGATCTCTTCATTATAAATATTTTCAACAACCTTGGCATCATAAGGTAAGTATTGATTTGCATGTAAATTTGGCGCCCAATACTTTGATGCTAACTAAAAAGATAAAATAAAAAATGTAATTATAATTCTAACAAACTAAATACAATTTTCAAAAGTTGTCTGATAGGAAAATTATTTAAAAAAATTCTAGTTCAAGTTCTATTTAAAATAAAAATAAATTAAATTATTAAAAATATTGTTGCAAATTATAGATGCAAATGACAAGAATAATATAAAAACAAATTAAAATTCATAAGACTACGTACATTCAGTATTTATTTATATAGGGTATACTGTCAAAGAAATATATATCTATAAATAATATTAAATATTAAGTTTATGTATTTTTCAAGTTATAAAATAACTTAAGAGAAATACTTAACTCTACCTATATAAGAGATATACAATACATTATGTATCTAATTTTAAGATAGGTACTGATGTGCTACAAACAAATGAAAATATGTAAATCTAAACAAAAAACTATTTAATTTCAATTAAAATACTATGAACTTGTAGAACATTTTCTACTCCAATAGTTAATACCTGATATTTGTTATAAATTATAACTGTGAAAGTTAACTCAATAATTAGTAATGGATCAAAAACATCAGATTAATAAAAAGTAAGAACTTAACTCAAATTGTATAACTTAAAATCATAGTATAATACCTGTGTAATACGGTCAGCATTGATCTGATCTATAGTTGGGGCAAGATTTAAGACTACTGTTTGCTTGGAATCAGTCATTGTCATTGTTTTTAATTTAAAAACTATACATTCATTATTTTAAGACAATACCAACACATTTAATAAAATTAAAAAATTAATAAACCTATTAATGTATCTACACAAAATATGGATACTTATAATTTATAAAATTAAGTTATAATTTGTTGATTTTCAAACGCACTTAAACGTTGAATAGAACTTAATAGTTATTACACATTTACACGATATGAATAATCTTGTGTTATAAAGTAAGAGCCGGTAGGATGTTCACTGTTCAGCAGTTAGCAAACATAAACAAATTAAAAAAGGCATCATGGTTATCGGTTATCCCTTATCACTTATAAATATTGAGAAAATATCTGTAGTTCCATAAGACATTTGTACGAATGGTCTTTTGTTCTAAAAATATATATCTTCACAAAATACATAATTGTATACTATAATATAGGTACTATAGTTTACACTGTAAACTTTACAGTATACATATTTTATTATGTTCATAGTAGTTAATCTGTAAATTTTTCTTATTTTTTCATTTAAATAAAAAAAATGTATCACAGACCACCGTAAAACATAGATGAATAATAATATAGAAACAATGATTAAATGAATAAATAAAATTAATTCATGTTAAAAACTGAATATTATGACGTATTAATATTTAAAATACCTAGATCAGACAAAGGAAACGAATAATACGTTACCTAAAGTCTATTAATAACAATTAACAATGAGTTATTTTATTTAATTGTATTACAATTTACAGTCATAGTTTTATACATGGTTTTATACTATATAAAAATAGTTCAAAGTATGCCCAATATTAAGTAGCAGCCGCAGTCTCTTCATACTTCAACCAAAATTTACAAATTCCTAATACCTACTTACTCCAAAATATTTTTTAGAATATGTAGAAAAGCCCATGGTTCCTGTGGAATAGGCAAATTTACTAAAGTCCAGTGTCGTCTACACTAATTTCAAAAGCTTTGATGGAACCATGCCATGTATGACATTCAGTCCGCTCTTTATTATATATCCATAGTCAGCGCCACCGCGGTAAAGGATAAAAACTCAGTAAAAAAGAGTATGATATTATTAGTTATTACTCTACT